>BQNB010041800.1:0-26520 GCA_026074375.1 Tanacetum coccineum
TGTATTCCCTACATTATATCTGCCATCACCAATAGTAGGCTAAAACAAATGAGTAAAATGAGTGGCATTGACCGTTTCTGCATCCTCCTGGTGATTAATGAAGCTTTCAATGAAGAAACTTGAGATTTTGAAGATAAATATCAAGTTTAAGGAAGGATTATTAGGATTAAAAGCCTTCTTAAAGTTACTGCTGCTCAGGTTAGAGTTACTACTGCTAAGCAAAACTTAGTGCTGTTTAGTAATCTTAGTGAAAAATATGCTAAGTAGTTAGTACTGCTAGTTACTACTGCTAGAGTATATTACTATTGATAGTGTAACTTAGTTACTACTGCTAGTATAACTTAGTACTGCTAGTATATGTTATACTGCTAGAGAAAAGTTAGTACTGCTAGTGAAGATTAAAGAAAATATTCTAAGTATTTACTACTGCTTGTACACAGTTAATGCTGTTGGTGTATAAGTTACTACTACTTGTTCAAAGTTAATGCTGCTGGTACAAAGTTACAACTGCTGAAGGATAAAGATTGCTTGAAGATCAAGATTACTTATGAGATAAGGATTGTTATTTATAGAATAAATCTTTGAGAATAATTTAAGTTTTAGGAATATATTATAAATCAACTAGGACTCCTTGGTGTATAAAAAAAGGTCCTAGGGCATAGAGTTTGATGTATAAAAAATGAGTCATTCATAGAATTGTCATAGCTTCAAGGTTTTGTAACCCTAATACTAGTTAGAGTATTCGTATTAATATATTGAAGCTTTGTTTGTTAATCTGTGTGTTCATTAGAATTACTGTTCTATTGCAGATTCTTCTTATTGATCAAGGATTAGATTTTTCATAATCTTTGATATATTTTACAAAGTTTCTATCATAGTTGTGTAGAATTTATCTTGCATAACTAAACCTTACACAAGCTAAGGAATTCAAGATCTATTAAAGTAGGATAAACAAATATTGATTAATCAGTCTCCCTGATTAATCATATTCAGTATGGTGTATTTTCTTCTACATGAAACCATCTCCCTGAAACCCACATGAATCCCATGACACTTAGGGACACATTCTGATGCTCAAAAGCCAGGGGTAGTGGAGTTATGAGCTTCAGAGGATAAGGATGAAACACTAATCCAGATGGAATTTGATCTCTCATGACATTCTAATGGGAGGTCATAAGAGAATGGAAACGATCAAAGTGCCTACAACACAACATTTGTGCGAACAAGTGATGTTGAGAGTGTCGTAATACCTTCTTGATCAACTGTGAGAAGGTGACAAGGCACATAGTAGGAGGGTGGGAAGGTTAGAGGCAGGAAGGCTCACTTTTTGTGTGGATCCGCTTAGAAATTGAAACATCATGTGTTGAATCGTTTAATCCATCAAAGATGCCAACGTCATTGCTATAGGTATTAAGAGAGGATTGGGAGGGAATGCTGCTACTAAAAAGCCTCGAGTGAAATCCGTCTGAAAGCAGCAATGATGAAAATTTTACTGCATCTTAGCTCAGAGGTGTGTAGATCAAACCTTTGATAGGCTGAAAAAAAGCTTATCGAGTCAGTTAGAGATTTCCTGTGCATACTCACTCTCACAGAAGATGTGAGTCAGAAGTTTCTTAAAGATGTCTGTCACAAGAATGGAAAACACTACTTACATTTATGGTGGGAGGGAACAAGCTGAGATAGATACATTAAGCTTGGAGTGATCTGTCTACAACAACAAAGAATTATGAACAGTGAGGTCAAAGGGACATCAAGCTCAAGCACAAACACACAAAATGTAGCCTTTATGTCCTCAAACAGCACCAACAGTACAAATGGAGCAGTTAATACTGCTCATGGTGCTACAACTGTTAGCACTCAAGCTACTGCTATTAACTCAACAACAATTGACAACTTGAGTGATGCTGTCATTTGTGCTTTCTTTGCAAGTCAACCAAACAGTCCACAACTTGATAATGAGGACTTGCAACAAATTTATCCTGATGATTTAGAAGAAATGGATTTAAGGTGGCAGATGACTATGCTTATAATGAGGGCAAGGAGATTCTTGAAGAACAAGGGAGGCATTTTCTGTGAATGTTACTGGAGCCGATTGGGTTTGATTAAGTCCAGTGGTGGAGTGTTAACTGCCATAAAAGGGGGACACTTTGCAAGGGAGTGCAGGGCTCCAAGGAACCAAGAAAACAGGAACAGGGAAAGCACAAGAAGAACTGTGCCAGTGGAGACAACTACTTCTAATGATTTGATCTCATGTGATGGTCTTGGTAATTATGATTGGAGTGATCATGCAGAAGAGGTCCAACTAACTTTGCACTTATGGCCCACTCTTCTACAAGTTCTAACTCTGAGGTATCTACTGATTCAAACTGTTCATCATTCTTGTTTGGAAATGTTAAAATTCTTTAAAGAACAAATGAAACAACTGTTAAAAGACTTAAGGGACATCTAAAGTTAAATGCTCTTGCTTATAAAAAGAGTGTTAGATGTCTGTAGAAGCAAGACTTCTAGTTTATAAGAGAAAAAATGAGTGTTTTTGCAGGCATGATATACAAGGTCTTAAAAAATGAGATTTATTTAAAGAAGTATGCATTACAGAAGATTTGAGGAAAGTTGGTAATTGGCTCAAAAACAAAAGATGAAAAAGATTCAGCTAACTAGTAGAAAGATTTTGACGGAATCATCTAAAAACTTAAACAAACTACTAGATTGTGAGATAGTTGATATGTGCAAAAACGGTTTAGGGTTATAATGCTGGTTCCACCTCCCTCATACAGGAAACTGTTATGCCTCCAAAAAAATTGATTTATCATTCTGTGGTCTCTAGAAGAATTTGTGCACTTTAAGATATAATAAGAACACACACCTGTGAAACTCAACTACAACATCAAATAAGTGATAATTAATCATCTTCGTAATCACTTTGTCAATAAATCTCCAAAACGAGCCATATAAACAATAAGAATAAACTATTGTGAAAAATAGTTCTGTCTGAGATCCAAATCCATCCAAGAAACAAACATGTGTGTCACCCATTATCTAATGAAGCTAGCAGTACTAACTATCCTTGAATCCCTAGTAGTATTAACTTAATACTGCTTTTTTATGCTAGCAATATTAAACAAGCAGTACTAATGTTACAAGGGCAGTACTAACTCGTTATTAGCAGTATAAATGGTACCTTGACAGCACTAAGTAAGAGAGTTAGCAGCAAAAACATCTCCATGTAGTAGTATTAACAAATATGCTTGTTCGTTATAAATTATCAAAGAATCAGTAGCTTCAGTCTTCACATCTTTGTCAACCAGTAACCTTAGTTAATAACGACTTCATTACCAGTAGGGTTATACGAACCAAAAAGGAACCTTACATCAATATCCTTAACTGTCCCATTGTATCTACCAGTAAAGCTATTCAAATCAAAGAAAGTATACTTACATGTATTAAAGTCATGACATTGTCCACCAGTAGATCAATCAAACCAATGATCATGAAACCATAGACTCGTCTGCTGCTCACAATCGTCACCAGTAATTGGGGTTAAACCTTGTGTCTTTTCTAGTTCCACATCATGTTACACGACCTGCTTGTTCCTTTATTGAATTAGGGTTTATGCAAACCTTAATTTTCATTCATTCTTCACATATTCCATGCAGCAACAACAAATAATATTAACCCTTAACTAGGGTTTATCGAATTTCCAAGCTTTTATTATCATTCGTTCCTACTAAGGTTCATCACCAATCCAAGGATTGACTCACCAAAGCTAGTAGAAACAAATATAACACCAAATGACCAGGTAGCAATTTTCCTTGTTCTTGTCTAATTAGGGTTTTTAAAAACATAACCAGATTTAGGGTTTTGTGAATAAACCCTAATATTCACCAAACTCGACTTCAAACAAAAATAATCATAGTCGTCTTTTTTGTGTATAAAGACGACGCTTTAAAGTGTCACAAAAACCCTAACTTCACCAAAATCACCAATACACCAAACAGAGATTCGTTACTTCTTTTTCATCAAGAACACGACTTCAAAATAAACCGTGTGATCCTAGATCAAGAGCCACATGGCTCTGATACCAATTGTAGAGTCTGATAGAACTCCTTAGATCGTTTAAGCTCAAGTTGGATTAAAACTTATATCTAGGATAAATAATAACATTGATAACATATATGCACAACAGAATTAAACAAAGAACAATGTTATCATCAACAAGGTTTTCATCATTATCTTTACTATAACAATTACTCAAAGCCCCAATTTTACTTTGATCAACAGTAGAACAGTTACACTCTAATAGGATCAATGAAACATTGACCTTGGAGCTACACCACATAAACTAGACGTCTACATCTTCTTGGATATACACACACGTTTTTCTTTTGTGTACACACACTTTTTTGGATACCTAAACTATGTGTCTATAATCTCTTTATATAGAGAGATCATGACTTACAAAGGAAGTTAACATAAAGATATAAACAAGTAAATCTTTTAAACATTAAGAAATATCTTCTGTTATCTTTATCTTCTTAAGGAGATCTTCATCTTTTGATATCTTTGACCAAATCTTCTATAATTCTCCACCAGCTTGAAGAATTCCAATCTGCTAGATTTAGTCCTTATGTTTCATTCTTTTATTTATTTTGTCTCATCAAATCTAGAATCCCAACATTCTTTGAACACGATCTCAAGTATATGTGCGTACAAGGTTTTGTTGATTCTGAGGTATCGAAACCAGCAAGGAGGAAGGAGTAGATACACTAGAACGTACAACAAGTACACGTGATAGTGTCTATAGCCTTCCTTGATTTTAGGCCATTCCGGGAAGACAAATTTCATAACCGCAGAGAATATCAGTGTTTTAACTTGTTACTTTTGGGTGCACTATTTCATCCACGTAGGGGAAGAGATATCTTGTGATTTCAAGTATGCATCATTTAAGATACTAGGAGGGAAGTGTTGTAAGAAGATTTATTCTAAGCGTGAGAAGATTGGTTACTGATTTAATAAATGCTTCCTCAAACGGTTAATCACTAAGCTTATTTTTTAAAGAGAGTAGAATTAGTTGACAAAATAGGTACACATAGGTTTGATAAGTATGATGATTCCTTAAGATTAGTCAGTATTCTATAAAAAGAAATGAGTACATTTGGGACTTAGTTGACTTAGGTGTTTTTATTTCGACTACTTAGAGGGAATAATTATGACATCCGGGACTTAGTTAACTTTGGTGTTTCAATTTATATCATCACTATCGTGTAAGGAGAAATACGGACATCCGGGACTTAATTGACTTTAGTTTTATAGTTTTGAATTAATTGTGTACTTCAGATATTTAGGCTTTTTACATCAAGACTACTTAAGGCGGTTTGCAAGAAAGTTTTGAATCTACTCAAGAAAGGATTACTGATTTAGGGGGAAGCTAAGACAACTTCTTAAGAGAGACTTCGGGGAAGACCTACGGCTGCTACAAAGAACCATATGATTCTATCATATAATGTTCTCATCATTCAGGTCAAACCTCGTACATAATAATCTTGTGAATATATAAATGTGTAGTGTAGACTTAAATATTAGGCATATATAGTGTTTGAGTATGAATTTTTAAGAATTTCTTTGTAAATTTAAAAATTTCAAATTAACATACTCAAACACCATATAATACCCTAATAATTTAAGAGAGAGCATTAAAAATGTTCATAATACGGCTTGTTAATAATTGGATATTTTTCCCCGAAAGTAGTTATATTTGAATCAATTGATATCCAAAATATCAAGAGATTTAATATTTTGGATAAGGGGAAAAAATGTGATTAAAATATTTGGCAAAAGATGTAAATTTTAAGATCTCTAGTACACTCTATCCCATATATGTGCTTGGTATGTGCTTAAATACACATACCTTTGACCTTTAAAACCGGACTTAAATGATTAAAAACGTACCAAAAATACTTTGTATTTGTATGTTTTCACTTATATTGTGCAGGAAACGGATATCCGAGAAAAGGACGAAAAACAAAGCCAAAAACGACAAAACCGGGCACGGAAGGGAAGAGCGTGAAAAAGACAAAGTAAAAAAGTCAAAGTCAAAGTCAACAAAGTCCAAGTCAAAGTCAACCCCGACAAAGTCAAAGCCAAAGCTAAAACCGAAGAAACACTAAATGGGCCCACCCGTACCCATCTAATGGGCCGGGTCAGCCCATTAGTGCATTTATGAAGACCAAAAGGGCCATTTCCTTTTATATAACACTCGACCCAAAACAAAAATAAAAGCCCAACTTAGTTAACAGCCCACCCTTTTACAATTAACTTTGTTAATCCCACAAGGACCATCCATGAAATAACTTAAAACACATTGAGGGACCTTACTTGCCAAGTCCTCAAAGTAGTATTGCCACAAGGACGATCACTGCAATACTAATACACAAGATAAGGGACTGTTCTTGCCATTTCCCAAACTCATACCCTGCACCCACAAACCAAACTTTCCTGCCATTGACACTGTTGACTTTCCCTGTCACTTTCACCCTCGAAACCCCCTTCACCACTAAACAAAACCATCATTTTCCCTCACCCCGCACCCCACATGGGTCATTGCCACGCTGGCAATCCCCAATAAACCCATTTGACTTGGAGGACAAGAAAAATTAAGGGCCAAGATTACTTTGTGCTTTCTACTCAGCCAACGAACATCAGAGTGATACTCAAGTAATCACAGTGAAGATGGAAATCCTGCTTGAGCCAACATCAAACAAGCTCTTGGTAGGTGACTTGTGCGATTCAAATGAATCAAACTTGTGACAACTGGAAAGAAATGATGGTGCAATTCCAAGTGAATCAAACTTGTTCCAGTATATGAATTGACGGTTGATGATGAATTTTGAATTGCTTAAAACTCTTGATGTGTCACAAAACCACTTTAGCAAGTGACACGTCGATTGATTTTCAAATCAATTTTTCTATTCAATCGGTGAGACAATAAACCTGTTTCACTCTTATCGTGCTGTCTTCATAGAGACGATTCCCGATAATGGAACATGCTGAGTACGATGAATCCTAATACACGTGTGTTAGAAGGATTTTATTTATATCGTACCAAGGTCCCTGTGGTTACCCCCTTAGCCCAGGACACGGATACTCTCAAAGTAACCCTCCTGCCCGCTAGGCCACAGTACCATCCACTAAACAGGCCATGGATACCCGCAGGTGATCCCCCTGACTTAGTTCACAATTCTCAATATCACATCACAAAACATGTAGCACACAACATACAATAGTCACGTATAGTCCATGCATCTTTGACAACACATTATCACAGTAATCAAAACATTTCCAAACACTTTGCATCATTTCCACCCCAATAAATCATAAGAAAAGAGGGGCTATGAAACTCACCTGGATACTCAAACGCAGCTTCCAAATCTCTACACGCAACTATACAAATAAATAAACACGGTTACACGCGACCAAGCTAAAAGCTCTAGTCCATGTAACACACATATTATGGATGTCTAAGGGTTTAGTTAACCATCACGGGTCACCCCGACACCATGCCCGACCTTAACCATATTATTAACACTTTACACTAGCTACTTACAATTAACTTAGAATTGCAGAATTTTAGTGTCTCTTTACGTACCCAAAACCCTTACTTAATGACCTTCATAAATTATACCAAAAATCACCCATGTTCATTTATGAGTATATTAACTACCTTGTGATTCCCAAGAATTACGTACATTTATAACTACCTCAAATAAAATCAAACTTCAAAACTGTCCTAATTCGGATCTGATTGCACACCGAAATGTATCACTCTAACTACCATATTTTGACATGCTTTCAGAGGCTAATTTTTACAGGATTATCCATATACATATGTAACTTAACTACTGTAGAAGGGCTAAGCCTAATTCTATTTTTAAGTACAGGTTTTACCCTCACAAACATGACCTAAATCTGACCCGTATTTACTGATCTGACAACTTTTAGTGTAACCGCACGGACTAATTGACTAACTTCCCGAACTTGAAATCGTTCGAGGCCGGACAATCTGAAAACTAGACTCTCTGAGCTACAACCTAGGCTCAAGAATCATATCAATTCATGCCTTTATCATCTAGATATCATCAAATAACACACAAGAAAACAGAACAATAGCCCTAGAAATTCAGCCAAAAACCCTAATTCAAGTTTTAACGCGAATTAAACCTAACCAATTACACCCATAAGCTTCTAATTAACCCCTAATCATTATAAATTGTTTATTATATCATTAATTATAGATGTTATGAAACCCTAATTATCCATCATAATAATTATTACATGATTTAATGATAACTAATTAACAAAAGCTTAATTGAAACATACCTAAACCTTGATTCTTGAACAACAAATCACCTAGCTTGCAAAAATAATTTTTCTCTCTTTTTGGAACCCTTAATTTGACCGATCAACTCATGGGGGGAAGGAAATCTAGTTTGTAGGGTTGTATTATTATCAATGTTGCAAAAATCGTGAGTCGCTAGCCGGGCGGTCGACCACCATGTAGCCTGTAATCGGTCTAGGCGCGATTAATCGGTTTTGCAAATTTTATATATAAATTTCAAAGTTACTTGTATGAGATGGATACAACACTTTAAATACACTATAATTAAATGAGTTTAAAGTTACATTGTTCAAAACATAGACATAGATAATAAATGTTAACAGTTAAAAATTCAAAGTCACATTGTAAAAAAAAAGGTTTGACTTTCGTTGACCAATTAGCCCGATTTGACCGATTTTTGACCGATTTTTTACCAGGCCAATTTTTCATCCGATTTGCCTTATTTTCCAAGGTGTATGGCCGAGTAGCGATTAATCGGTGATTACAAGGCCGCCTAGGCCGATTTTTGCAACATTGATTATTATATATATTGACTAGATAATTCTCTTATTAAAGTTGTAGTATAATTGGACTTTATTTCCTTTTTTTTCTTTTTCTCTCCTAGCCGGCCATATATATATATATATATATATATTTACTTTTATTTATTAATTATATAATTACCATCATTACCTTAATTTTTTACAAAAACCTTTGTCAATTTGGTAAACCATTTTACGCAAAAACTTCCTATTAAACTTTCTAATTAAAATTTTCATTTCACCAACATACTTTTTATTTTTAGAAAGTCCATTAAAACTCTTATATTTTACAAAACTCATTCCCTTCTCATAGGTCATATTTTCCACATTAATCCAACGCTTAGACATCCACATATTAACCAAAATAACTCACTCAAAATGCCACTCATTTCTATTATCACTATAAGTGATCAAAAATGGAAGTTCTCAACATAAACCTCAAATCTCATCATCATTGAGATGAATACTCAACTCAAAATGATTAACAACCACACAAACAAAGCCACATAGATCACACATAAAGCACACACAAATACTTAGCCAATTCTGTTGGGAATTCTGATTTGATGATTACAAAATCTTATATGCAACAATGAAGAAAGAAGAAACAAAAAGGACTTAAGATGAACGGATTGACTAACCTGCTCAAATCACGGGTGTCACAGTATCCCCTCCTTTAGGAAATCTCGTCCCGAGATTTAATTAGTCGATTCATCAGCACGATCAACAAATAACTGAGGGTACTTAGACTTCATAAAATCTTCGCGCTCAAAGGACTGAAGAAGATTCATGATGGAAGGGTCATTTTTCTTCTCCCAACTATTGCAGATGAAACACATTACCGTTCAGAGGAAGAGGGGAGATCAAAGGCCAGAACTACTTGCTTCAAGTCTCTCCTATGATCATGTGGCTGATTTCCATTATATGGAATGATGCCAAGGTATATTTGGAATGCGTCAAGCTAGGTTTTGTTCTGAAAGCCGAATCCAAGAAGATGAGAAAGTCTATGCTGAAGCAAGAATTTTTAGAGTTCAGAATTAGTGAAGCAGAGGGATTGCACAAAGGGTATGACAGGATGCAGAAGATTATAAGTCAACTTAACCAACTCAAGGCCAAGCCAGAGGATGAAGATATTAATCTCAAGTTTCTAAGAGCTTTGCCTTCATCATGGTCTTAGGTAGCTTTAACCTTGAAAAAACAAAGGTGGACTTGAACTTCTTTCTTTTAATGATTTGTAAACTACAAGTTAAAAAGACCCTTGAGGTAGATATCAAAGATACTCTATACTTTTTCCTCAAGCCAATCTGCAGGTCCAAAACAGCATTCTGCATTTGTTAGTACCCACTAGTGCTTAAGCAAAAGTATAACATAAAGCAGAAAGGCCAAGCTATTCTTCATCTACCTATACTGCTCTAACAAACTCAAAGAATGGGTCTCACAGATTTGGTAAGTATTAAAATGATGTTCTTCAAATCTTTTGTTGCTGAAACTGAGCCACGTAAAACAACTGGCTATGAAGATTTTGAACAAAAGAAAAAATGGATCAGAGGAAGATGGACTTGAAATTCAAATGACTATCTTCTGTTTAGAGATAAAAAAGCACCAGTTTAGAGCCGAAATGCAGGAAGGAAGATTGATTTTGATAAGAAGGAATCTGCTAGGTTCAACAAGAAGAAGGTCAGATGTTACAAGTGTCTTCAAAGAGGCCACTTTGCTAAAGAATGCAGGGCAAAGGGAGGAAATGACAAGCAAAGATATTCCTCATTCAAGATTTAGGAGATTGGAAAGAAGGAAGAAGATCCCAAAGCCTTGATCACTGTTGATACATTGGTTGATTGGACAGAGCATGATGGTCAGAGTGATGGAGTTATTGCTCCTAATGTGTTTGGTATGATTGTTGGTTGTGATACTGAGGATTCAATTGAAGAAGGTGCTGCCAAGATATACAACTTGATCATTGGAGCTGATATAAAGGAAGCCAGTACTGCAGGTGATGCTGGAGAATTTGCTCTCATGGGTGTCACTTCTGAGGTATATAACTGCCCTTTTGATTGTGACAATAAGTATAATGAACTTCAAAAGAAGCATAATGAACTTAATGAACAAAATAATGAATATTTTATACAAGTTCAATCTTATAAGAACTCACTTAAAACTTTGGAAAAACAAAAGAGAGTTCTTTAGAAAAATCAGTTGACACTTGAAGACAAGATTAGGGTGTTGTCTATTGAACTAGAAAATACAACTAATCTGCTAAAACATTCTGAAAGAATAAATGCTATTGCTGAGACTGCTAAGAAAGAATTACAGACAAAACTTGATAATCACTTAGTACAAATTGAAAAGTGGAGAACCTCTTCCAAAAACTTGTTCAGATTAATTGATAGTTCCATGTCTGTTAGAACAAAAGTGGGTTTGGGATTTAATAACTATATAAGGGAAAATGAGTTAGGATGGGATGACTCTGCATTTAGTGTATTTACCACTAACTCTGAAGAAGTGGAAGGTAGACCTCTTTTCAATAGGTTTGCCAAAGCTGATAGTATGAAAGCTGTGCCTCCACCTCTTTCTGGAGACTACACTCCTCTATCAGATCACATTGACTTGGATGAATCACAAATGTCTTATGGTACAAAGTCCTCAACCTCTGGTGACTCTAATTCTGTGTCTAATGACTTTGTCTCTTGTGATAACAGTGACAAGTCTTCAGAGGTCAACACAAATGACTTTGCCTCCAGTGATTCTAGTGTCAAATCTTCAGAGCCCAAGTCAAATGATTCAACCTCCTGTGCATCAACTTCCAGTGTATCCACATCTGAGAGTGAAGCTGAGATTGAGTCCAATGTTGGGACACCTATCCAAGAACCCATTATTGTTCAGGATTTACCTAGTTTCTCTTGTAATAGTTCTGATAAGAATGAAAACACTTCTAGGACTTCTTGTAATAAGAATGGTTATTTTAATAAAAAGGCAAGTCATTTTAGGAAAAATAATTCTTCTGCTTCAAAGTCTTGTTTTGTATGTGGTAGTTATCTTCATCTCATTAAGGATTGTAATTATTATGAGACACAATATGCTAATGATTTTGATGGTGTGGGATATCCTCAAAGGGAACCAATTTGGGACAATGCTACTAGGGTCACTCAGTCAAATCACTTTGTCCTACAAGCAGTACTTCTCAGGTCTGGCAAGGTCTCTATTCCTGCTGCTAGACCAAACCAGGTTCCTGCTGGTAGGCCAAAACCAGTTTCACTAGTAGGCCAAAACCAGTTTCTACTAGTAGGCCAAAACCAGTTTCTATTGGTAGGCCAAAACCAGTCTCTATTGGTAGGCCAAAACCAGTTTCTACTTGTGCACCAGTTTCCACTGGTAAGCAAAATAGGCTTCCTCCAGTTCATGCTGCTAGAAGAAATTCTTCTTCAGTTACTTCCGGTTGGTGGCAAGGTACTACTAGACCTATGGCCAATTTGCCTACACCTACGAGTTCTTATTTTCAGACCTCCACACCATTTGGACCTCATGTTTATTACAATCAAATGCATTATACTGGGGATGGATGGGAAACTGCTGTTAAGCCCTCAGCAGGTATCTCTTGGAGGTCACATAGAAATAAAGTGTACAGAGTACCCAAGAACAATGGTGGATCTCACATATCTACATAGCCTTAAAAAATCGTGTCTTTTTGAGTTTTGAAAATTTGGGTTTCGTACTAGTTAGAACCGAACTAGAGAATCGAACAAGAGGACCGAACTAGAGGACCGAACGAGACAACCGAACGAGCAGTTGCATAGGTTGGATCGAACGAGCTTCATTAGTGTCAACCGAACGAGTTTTCTCTAGTTAGAACCGAACGAGTGTTTTCACTAGTTAGAACCGAACGAGCGGTCACTAGTTAGAACCGAACGAGTGGTCACTAGTTAGAACCGAACGAGAGGACCGAACGAAAGGACCGAACGAGAGGACCGAACTAGAGGACCGAACGAGAGGACCTGATTGAGCAGTTTATACACACGTAAAATATAATATAAAATATTATAATCCCGAGAGTAATTAAGAAAGTTACCAAGTTACCCTTGATAAAATTCACTCTCAAAAATATATATAATATAATATAAAATACGTATATTAAACCGGGTAAGTATGATCACCCGGGTCGTTTCCCCAATGACTCGTGCAATGGAAACCTCGTTTAAGTTTGGATCCTGATTTGAATAAGAAAAGAGATATTTTTGATTTAATTATACTACTAAAATTAAAGGCACAATTAAACAACTAATTAACAAATTAAACTAATTACGAAAGTAAATAAAATGCGACATTTAAGAAAACAAATGCAATTTAAATCTTAAAAATGTAAACTAGATTCTTAAACCTAAATTAATGCTAAAGAAAATTTTAGGAAAAAAAAGAAAAGTATTTTTTAAGGGTTTTTCGGATTTTTTATGAACTAAATACTTTTTAATCTAAATTATATTCTAAAAATAGAAATTAAATTGATAAAAACTAAGAAAACTGAATTAAAAGTAAAGCTATTAGATGTTGCTAATGGTATACTGAGTTTTAAGAATGCGAAATTGATTGCAGATTTGGATTGACATCTTGGTCAGGTCATGCCAATGCAGGCCTTTTTCTAAGCTTCTAGGGTAAGATGTGAATGATGATAATTTTGCTGTGGAGGCATGGTTGCATTTTATCAATCAAAGGAAGGAGCATTTGCTGAACTAGCGGCTAAAGAGAAGAGGGATTAGTACAATGACACTGCACTAACAACGGGACTACCATGAGTAGTATTTGTCAAGAATCAGAGTAGTACCACCATTTAATTAAAGGCTGGTCTATGAAATATGTGTATCCTTAGGCTGATGAGCAACTCTCATAGCTGAGGTTGAGAAGATCGGGAGCTGTGGCAGATCTTAAGTCTAACGTATACTCAGAAGGAACTCTGGAATAAGAGTGGTGAATCTCTGGAACAGATTACTTCAAAGTAAGCAAAAGTCTACTGAGCCCCCTTTCATCTGTGCCTGATGTGCCCTACCATCAAGTTTTTTCTTCATCCAATCTTCTGGTACAAGGAGGAAGTCTTCTTGGCAGGAGGTTGTATAACGTAAGCCTGAATTGGACATAGATGCAGATGATGAAGACTTTCATTTCAAGATTGTTGTTCTGGATGAAGGGGGGGGGGCCCCCTCCTATTCTTTGGTATGCTTTTGCTGGTTGGGAGGTGATTCTTACTCCTATGGTGAGGAATTTAATGCTTGTATTTGATGGATCTCAGTTTCTACCAAACATTTACGACACTTTAAGGGAGATCCATCATTATGATAGGTAGGACATGATCTATTGAAGTTATATGGATTGGTGGTCAAGTACTGTGAAAACCATCATGTTGCTGGTGCTAGATTGGTGTTTTGGGGTGATCTTCATGTGTTGATGGATTCTTAAGAAGGTGGTAAGGGTTCTTTTGTTTAGAATTCTCAATCTCTTTGGCAGATTAGAAGTTGGAGGTTGTATACTCTTTCCAATGTTAATGGTTCTTGGAATGTTTCTGGAGAAGTGTTGTACATGTTTGAGATTTGTATCTTATCCTCTCTAAGTGAAGTTCATGGATTAAAGGACGTTAAAGCACAAGATTAGAGTATTGCCAATGGATGTGTGGGTAATGACATGACTACTGCTGAGCAATTGATTTGGTTCATCAAGAATCAACTTGCTGCTGCCCAAGTTTCTCCTACTTGATCTTGGTACTCTGTAACTTTCTTGTATATATTCTACCTTTTTGCTGTGTCTAAATTGTCTTTTGTTATATACCTCTCTTTTGTGTAGTTTGTCTTAAATGGTTTTTACTTTTTGTTTTGTTAAAAGGATTTTGGCAACTGACAACCTTTTGCAAACTGTTCAAATAAGTTTTGAGTCTTTGGTGTGCAAAGTTGTTTTTGTTTCAGGTCTCACATGGTTTAGAGTACTCTATTTTCAGGGTTTGGGTGTTGGTTAACCACCACACAACAAATGGTGTTCAACTCACCATGTCTCACAGACAAGAAAGAGTTGATTCACCATGAGGGTACGGCTCTGGTGTGACTCTTAAATCCGTTGATAGCTTTAATAGTTTGGTCAAAACTATACGGTCTTTAACTCACCCATGCTTCATTTGCTGAGAGTTAAATGGTTCTCAATTACCAGGCCTCACAGGCTAAAATTAATTGTTCTATGGTTTCAATTCCCAGGTCTTTTTGGCTAGAATGAATTGATATAGCTGTAATGGTTTGCTTAAAACCATAGGGTCACTTAACTGGCCAATGTTTGAAGTACCAATTAGTTGAGATGGTTTGTAATCTACCATGGGAGTAACCCTTTCTGGGTCCCAAGGATTGCCTAGCCCACAAGCAAACGACTATGTGGTAAAGGCTAATAAAATCCGTTTATGGCTGTGATGATTTGCCAAAAATCATTAGGGTATTCCAATTCACCAATGATTCATGTTCTAAGAGTTGGACTGGTTCCTAATTCACCAGGGTGATGTCATGATTCCACCAAAGGATTAGCTAGCCCAAGAGTTAATGGCTACTTAGTAAAGGCTTCATAAATCCATTACTTTTCTTAGATTCACCTCTCCCTAGAGTTAACACACCATGGGATGTGATGAGAATAGTCTGTAACCCTGAATTGATGTAGCTGACTCTATGTACCTAATTGTCATTATTGCTGAACTGGTGGTTACATATGGAAGACTAAATCGCTTGCCAATAGTCATTCAGCTAATTATGTGTAGAGTATTCAAGTGTTCACTTATCAAGATTATGCAGATTAGGAGTTGTTGTGTACACGGTTTAAAGATTTTTCTGTTCAATCCTCAAGCGTCCACTGAAAGATCTATCTAGAAACTTGAAGTTAACTACGTCAAATTCAAGTTTAGGGGAGGATTGTTAGGAATATTGTAATAGTTAGTTACTACTAGTAGGTATGTAGTTCCTACTGGTAGAGTATAAGTTCCTACTGGTAGGTATGTAGTTCCTACTGGTAAGGATAAACGTCAAGGTAGTGCTTAGCTGACCAATAAGGTTCCTGATGGTAGAACAATATTGGATTAGTCTAGTAGTATTTGTTAGGTCTGGGTTAGTATAGTAAGTTAGTTAGAGATAAAGATATGCTTGAGCTATTTAGGAATATGCTGGGCATATCCTCTTGTGACGCGTGTTGTGTAACAGCGCGTATAGGGTTTCAGTAGTATTAGTATATAAGAATCCCAAACCCAAATCACGAGAAAGGAACAATTTTTCTCCTTGTTAATTATGAAAACATTGAAGGATCTTTTAGTTTAATAGTCTTAATTCTTTTATAAGCTTTGTCTAATTTTTTCACATAGACATTAGCTTTGTTTACAAGAGTCTCTCTTGTGATTAGCTTGTGATTACATAGGTTAATCACCATCCTTAACAGGCAGTAAAGATCTATCTAGAGTGGGATCCATCAAGTAGCTTGAGTTCTTGGATTTGATGAAGTTCGGAGTTGATTATTTGTAGGTGGAAAGTTGGAGTTCATAGTGGTACTAATAAACATCATAGATTTGTTGAGACTAGCTATTGGATCATCAGTTGGTAGGAATGATGGTATAACAAATCCAGAATCAATTTGTGCTAGCAATTCAGGTTGTTGTTGTTAAGCAATTAGTAGGCTATAGTTTAGTTGAGGAAGTGATTGAATGAACTGTTGTTGAGATGATGTTGTGAGTGGTTGATATGACTGAGATTTTTAATATGGTTAAAATGGATGATACTCAGCTGGTAGATTGTAATGTGATCTTGAACTGTTGTATGATGGAGGAGGATTGAATTGATTAGCAAGTAAAGCAAGTGGATTTGGATAACGTTGTCTCATTGCTCGAACTTCTTTTGCATCATTCTCATTTTGGTTGAGAAATGCATACAATTGATCAAAATTGCACTTGTGCAAATCCTTAGCTTGTTTAGCAGCTGTGACAAACCTACTCCACTCTGGCTGAAGATGATTCACAAACTTCGTATTGACTTGAATGGGTGTCATCGTCATCTTGATGATGTTTATGTCATTGATCAGCTTAGCATACCTCCAGTAATACGAGTGAAACGATTCTAGCTTAGAGGTGAACCTATCGAACTCATCATATAGCTTTGACTCGCGTTCTTTAAGTGTAAGCTTCGTACCTTCCATTAATTCTTTGACTCGATCCCATATCTCTTTAGCAGTTTGAAAGTGGTTCATAAGAGTGTATATTTCGATTGGTAGCCCGAGGAGAATAATGTTAGTTGCTTTGATTGTCAAATCATATTTGTATACTCTCAGTCGGAGCAAGATCTGCTATAGTTTGTGCACGTTTGCATCCGCAGCACCATCAAATACCAGGAATGGTATTCTCCGCTTTGAGTTTTAAACGCCCCCCCCCCCCCCCCCCCCCCCCCCCCCCCCCCCCCCCCCCCCCCCCCCCCCCCCCCCCCCCCCCCCCCCCCCCCCCCCCCCCCCCGTCCATTCTCGATTGAGTCAATCAACATTTCCCCATTCTCCTTACCTTGTATATACAACCATATGTGCGTCTTCCAACTATCATACTTGCCTTTCTCGAGCATTGAGGGTTGGTTTTTAGCACCCGCGGCAATAACATTCTCAGCCATTATCATTATTGTTACAATTTGATTATGAATGTAAGTTTTTGTGTAGTGATTATTGATGATTGTTTTAACTGATTATGTGTTAATTATGTGTTAAAGTATGTTGCTTTTGATGTTTTAAGTCCTTGTAGTCCGCAAAGTTTTGATATTTGAAGTCTTAAGAGTCCATAGTATGTTAAATCACAAATACAATTTCTAAATCGCAAATCTGTGACTTAAATCGCAACTCAGAAATGTAAATCACTTTTTTAAACTTAAATCGCAAATTGAAACTTTAAACCTCAAAATCAACTTCAACCCTTAAATCGCAAATTGGAAACTTAAACCTCAAAATCAACTTTAACCCTTGAATCACAAATTGGAAACTTAAACCTCAAAATCAACTTTAACCCTTAAATCGAAAATTGGAACTTAAACCTCAAAATAACTTTATAAACTTAATCGCAAATTGGTACTTAACCTCAAAATGAGGTTTAACGTAAGTCGCCCAAAAAAAACCTTAATTATTATATCGTATAATGTGTTTCGCAAATAAGATAAATCGCTTTTTACAAGAATCAAAAATGCGAAATAACGTTTTAAGGTTAAATCACAAAATTTTATTTCGCAAATAAGCTATTCCATAAATTTCGAGATCTCAAAAATTATTTCTTTGATCTAAATCGCAAAAAGCGAGTTTCAAACCGTAAGAATATATTCTTAGATTCGAAGATTTGCAAAATATTATGTTACACACCATTTGCACGGTCCTTACAATTGTTTAGTTCGATCAAACCAAGTGTGTAACTTCTAAGATCGCGACAAAAATCTAAATCGCACATAGAATTTGCGATTTGACTTATTCCTCAAAATTTTATTCCTCAAAATGAACTTTTACGATTTAGGTTAAACCTCAAAATGGGCTTTTGCGATTTAGGTTAATCCCCAAAATGGAATTGCGATTTAACTCCAATGTTACATAACAGAGATACATTTTTGCTTGTAACACACACCAAAAACACCACTAAATCATCCATGGGTTCTGATTCCAATTGTAGAATTACAATTACCTTATATTAAATCATGGAACAAGATAGAGTTTTAGTAAGAGAGTGAGAGAGGAGATTTGATAGAACAGATATATATATTATTATATATATTATATATTATATATATATATATATACTATATATATATATATATATATATATATATATAGAGAGAGAGAGAGAGAGAGAAAAAATATGGAAGATTATATTAAAGAGAATAGTTTCAACCAACCCTTCACCCTTACCTCTAACCCTCCTTATATAGGAAAGGGGGTGGTACATGGTAAGCTTATGGTAGGGTGAAGGGTATATTTTCTCTTAATATGTCAGTATTCTCATTACCGCGGACATTACATTACGTAAATAAGACTCATGAGATCGATAACGATCGTCACTTCATTAAAAAGTGAATTCCTAACATCTTCTCTTACTTGCCGTAATGTAAAATCCATGTTGCCAAAGTTTTTTATCTAAAAAAAAGTGTGTGTGACATGCAATTAGGGTTTTTTTGATAAAGCTTTTAAGAAAAGTTTGGGGATGAGAAAAGAATCGAGGGAAGTGGTATATTAGTATTTGGGCGGGAAGTTGGAAGGGACAAGGGATGACAAATCATTTAATGTGGCAAATAAAACATACGACGTGAAGAAATGGCGATGTTGCTCTAACATGAAAGGCACGCGTGAGTATTAACAGCTATTGACAGGCATTTGTAAAAAGGACCATCGAATAGGAAAAATTGAGATGTCAAGGATGTTGGGTGTATTTATTTTGAAAATAGGACAAAAAATGTATTTTTGATACAACCTTAGGTACAACCTTATTTAAGATGAGAAAAGTGTTTTGTGTTAATCAATTCTATTATTAGGCAATAAAGGAGCTCAATTTAAAAATCAAGCTCTCTTATTGACTAATAAAAGTCAAATTTGTTTAGATTTGGTCAAACCCGTATCAATTTCATCCATCAACAGTGAATTTGGATAAGAACATGTGTGTCGATTTTGTAATAAAATACGTAATAAGGATATATTTAATAAAACTTAGTGTTTATATTTAAATATAAAATATATAATGTTACGTGTACTGTTATTAGTTTCAAGTATTTTAATAAGTTTATAATATAAGCAAATACTCGCTTATACTTTATACCTCCTATACTTTGAACTTTAAAAAAAATAACTTACATGTAGTTATTTATAAATATTATAATCAGTATAGATTAAAATGATGTATATGCACGGGATTATAAATATCAAAAGGAAAACAGAAGTTATCGTGATATGTTAAAAGAATACACGAGATTGTACATATATAAACAACTAATGTCTTATTCAAATTAGATTTTATGAGTATATAGGAAAATATAATAACTTCATTTATAATATTTCCACCCAATAATAATGAGTTAAATTGAAGTCATTAGTCAACTAATCAGTCCTATAGCGTAATTCAAAATTAAGAAAGTCGGTCACATACCGAAATATGACATTAGCAAATTATGCATCGTCAGCATCTCACATAGTAGCAAAGAAATCTTCGCTGGTTACAGCTTGCCCTTCGTGCCTTTGGAAGAACAAATTAGTACCCTGAAATAACAAACCTAAATATGACCATATATAATCCCCTTAAATATATTATGCATTTAACAATATTTTATATTTCTGTCTACCTTACGGAATCCTTCATTTCCTAATAATGTTTGGTACATGCGTACAACTTCAACTCCCTTTAAAAGGGTATGACACATCACCAAACCGTGGATACTAGAACACTCTTTTGAAAGCTGATACTCGTAAAATCTAGTGAAACACTTCTTAGTTTAGGTAGTGAGGTGTGGCCTGAGCGGCTTAGCCCTTTGTTTTAAAATGTATTTGAGATGCTAACTTATTTTCAGGATATGATGATACAGGTATTGATGTTGGGAATCCAAGAGTACATGTTACTCCGGTTTTCATGAATGGCGTTTCCGAATTCTGTGGCCGTGTTCCTGTATCCGGTGTATCTCGATTGAAGCTTCAGCATTATGCAAGTGCGTATAATGTCACTTTGGTTCCTTCCGTATTGATGCCCAAGAAGTGGCACAGCAAAATTCAAGTCTGCTTTCACGGGTAAATTGGTTTTTTCACATTCTACCGTGTTTAAATTTTCATACGTGTGTGTCTCTAACGGTGATTATTGCAGCAACTCGTCAGTAGGATTATGCCAATGTGAAAAGGATGATTGGCGATCTCTTCAGGATGGGTTTTGGAGTTCTTTTATGTCACCTTACGAGAGGAAATATGTTGATGTGAAATTTGGCGATAAGGTTACAGGTTCTGTAACTGTTGGTGTGGATGAAGGTTAGTTATTTATTTGCATTTCTTACGCTCCCCGTTAAGGATGGCAAAAGCACCCGAAACCGATGGGGAAAACCGAAACCCGAACCGGTTGGGTCGGGTTCGGGGGCGGGTTGGCGGGTTCGGATGCGGGTACGGGTATTGATAAAAGAATTTAGCCGGGTACGGGTTCGGTGACGGGTTTTGATAATACCCGCCCCGATTACCCGTACCCGTACCCGCATCCGTTTACCCGAATTCGTACCCGCTTTATTGTTATTATAAATAATTAAAGTATATATATTATTATATATAATTTCTTCCATTGTATTTTTTTATATAACTATTTCTATTATTTAACACATTTGAATGTTATATAAATTATTCGAAAGCGCTAAATCGTCTAATACGGTATTTGTTTTCTTTAACTTTTAAAAAAATTGAATATATAAGGGTGTTTTGCTTTATTTTTCGATGAATTTTAGTGTGACTTAATCTTGATACCCATCATTTTTCTATAAAAATATTCAATTGGGAATACCCGATACCCGCGGGGAAACCCGAAAAACCGATGGATAATATTAACCGGGTACCCAACGGGTAATGGGGCGGGTACGGATGTGGATATTATAAACGGGTGCGGGTACGGGTACACTAAAACCCGCCCCGAATCCGACCCGTTGCCATCCCTAGTGACAGGTCACCAGAATGTGCATATATTATAAAGCCGATATCATCAAGTGAAAGAAAAAATAGTTCATCAAATCTAGACGGGCAGATTATTACTATATTTTATAAAAAGGTGAATAATTAAAAAAAAGAGATGAAAAAAGAAAGTACCTGGTGAAGATGAAGTGAGAGTAGAGGAAAGTGAAATCCAAAGGAAAGCGTAAACAATGGACAAAAGTAAACAAGTGGAAGCAGGTGTTATGATTTTGGTACTCGTCATCATCATTGGAGGAGACGATGATGATCAAAGGTTTTCAGACTTTACAAACACATATAGTGTGTTACAGTATTTATTGGTGGTGTGACGGCGCGTAGCGTTTGTCGTTAAGCGCTGGTAGAGGGTGGTATGGGAAGTGTTTTAAGGTGTGTGAATGAATTTGAATTTAAATTTTCTCTAATGACATAATTATGAATTATATCCACGTATCCTTCTTCAAAATATACATCCGTACTATATAAACTCCCACGATTTTGATGAAAATTATTCACATTAAAAAACATATTTTTTTATGAGATTTGTTATATATTGCCCATTGGGAAATAGTTAAGACACTCATTATTATGTAATTAATGCACTATACATAAATATACAAATTACTTTACATAACATATTATATACTATATATACAAAGGGCAGACGCCTCGACCCTACCAACCGGGTTCATTTTATTTTTTTGTAACCCCGACATTTAATGAGCCTTTTTTTTTCTTTTTCTTTACATTGACTTTTTTTTTTGGACCTTTTTTTTAACCTTTTTTTTTCTCAAAAACTTTTTAAAATAAAACTTTACTTTTTTTTTTCTCGGAATACCCTCTCGCGCTGTTTGAGTCATCGGTCTGTTTTTTTATGAATAAACCTTTAAGTTTCCTCAAACCTCGCGCTCCGCTAATCGTCCCGTTCTTTTTTTTTCTCAAAAAGTTTTTAAAATAAAACTTTCCTTTTTTTTCTCGGAATACCCTCTCGCACTGTTGGAGTCGTCGGTCTGTTTTTTTATGAATAAAACTTTAAGTTTCCTCAAACCTCGCGCTCCGCTAATCGTCCCGCAACGGCGCGCGGTCGCCAGTTTTTTTTCCTTTTTTTTTCAAAAAATTTATAAAATAAAATTTTCCTTTTTTTTCCTCGGAATACCCTCTCGCACTGTTTGAGTCGTCGGTCTGTTTTTTTATGAATAAAATCGTCCCGCAACGGCGCGCGGTCGCCAATTTTTTTTTTCCTTTTTTTTCAAAAAATTTCTAAAATAAAATTTTCCCTTTTTTTTCCTCGGAATACCCTCTCGCATGCATTAAAACGCCTTTTGCATTTAGTGTCCATTAAATGCACCGGGTTGACCGGGGTGCATTTAATACGGCCGGTCAACCCTACCCGGTCTCGGTTTTTTTTTTAGAAAAAAAAATGTTTTCTTTTTAAATACTCTCTCGCACTTTTTTAGTCATCGGTCTGTTTTTTTTTATGAATAACAATAGAACTAACCACGCGCTTCAGGTGCATTAAGTTGCATTAAATGCACCGGGTTGACCCGACCCGGTCCGAACATTTTTAAATTTTTTTTTTAAATTGTTTTTTTGCTTTCTTTTCCAAAATATTCACTTGCATTTTTCCAGTTATCGGTATTGTCGGGTCGACCCGACCCGTTCCGCCCCGACCCGTTCCTTTTTTTATTTACGAAATAGCCCATCAAATATTTACGAAATACCCCCTCGCACTATGTGTTAAATTACGAAAACTACCCTCATTTTAATTTTTTTTTATAAAATACCCCTTTCCCCACTAGCGGTCGACCGTTAGTTTTTTTTAGAATGCACCAAAACAGTGCTTGAAATCGGTCGTTACTTAACGACCTTAAATTTTTTTTTTTACAAAAATATACCTTCTAACACGTCCAACCAAAAACACCGGCCGCCAAACATCCCGCAGCAGAGCGCGGGTTAACCTAACTCGTTCAAGCACAAGTTTAGGTTGTACATACTTTTCTCATTTTTCTATATAAAAAAACAATCAAATACGAAGCAACTCATTAATCATCATTACAAGATACTACGTAATAGACATATGGTGACAGATGTTTTCATGACACAAAAAAGTGTCGATAAATCTAATTTTTTAGTGAATATCTATACTTCTTATAAAGGAGATTTACCCAAATGTTGAAAGTAGAAATCTAGAAAAACTGAAATCTAGAAAAGTTAAAAATCCTTATTTTAAGAAACAATGGAAAAATTAAAATCATTATAACCTACGAATTAATAATGGCAAACGAAACTAATATGTACACTCAGTCAAACGAAACTGATTGCCTCATTAATTAATTGATTGACTCATTTTAAGAAACAATGGAAAAATTAAAATCATTGTAACCTACGAATTAATAATAGCAAACGAAACTAATATGTACACTCGGTCAAACGAAACTGATTGCCTCATTAATTAATTGATTGACTCATTGGTGGGACAATTAATCTCTCATAATTTTCATTGACTAGGGTTTGGTAAATCCCCTATAAATAAGGATCACAATTGCATAGAAAAATACACAGAAACATAAACACTTAGAAGCTGTCACCGGGAATCACTGCCGAAAACGAGGTCGCTGTCATGAATTTCCGCCGTTATGCGCGGGTACACGAGGTCGCTATCGGAAAACGAGTTTTGAAAATATAAAAAAGGGTTTAATTTGACATGTTTTTCGACCAGAACCGGTTAAACCTTGGATAGAACCGGGTTTCAAAACATTATGTTTGATCTCCAAACCAGAAAAAGAGTTTGATCAAGGAGGAGTCTACACCTCAAATGTCGTATACCAAGAAGTTTTACACGACGAGTAACGTGTGTGCTGTTAGATTTTATCTCATAGTGATGTAATGTTTCACTTTCAATTTAACTGAATGTTTTGTTTGATACAAGTTAAGAATTTCTTGCATTTTACGAGTGTTTGCAATTTCATTTATGTTAATAATTTCTCGCATTCAAGTACAAAGCCACAACATTATCAATATTGCATATCGTTAATTATCGGCCGCAAGAGATTTTCCGTGCATGCACGGGTATTCGTCTAGTTCTTTACATATTTAAAATAGTTATATAATTAATGCATAATAAATAAATATACAAATTACCTTAATTAAATCTGATTTTTAATTGAATAAAGTTTAAATTTTTATTTATATTTATCTTAATTATTGCCCAGTGGGCAGTGTATAGCAAATCCTTTTTTTTATATATATTTTTTACTTTTTGTAAAATGATAAGTTTTATCTTTACCAATTTAATTTATAGCTTCTTAACTATTTACTAGCGGGGTATTTTTGCGGTAGCGGGTACAATGTGACGATTAACCGGTGAAATAAGAAGAATTTGATCCCGGTGAGGAACGGTTCACAAGTTTTAATCGATCCTAACGAATCTTCTCCGATTCGTCATCGGACGGCTTTTATTGGCTAGCCAAACCGATTGTGACTCCAGTTTCAGGTTGAACCCGTGGTCCGGTCCGGTTTTCAAAATTATATGCGTCATCATTTTAGTTTGTATACTGTCTATAATAACATGTACTTTTTATTTTATGGGTGTTTTAAAAATAATATTAATTAGTTAATTAGTGTGTTTAATTAGGTTATACTTTGGATTATTTTGTATGTTGTTTAAATTGTACATTGTGAAAATATTATTGTACTTTTTGAGTAAAAGGGTGTTTTTGTTAGTTGTATTTAATTTGATTGTATGTTATGTTTATATAGTTGTATGTGTTTAATTGGATTGTACCATATGCTTTTATTTTTGTATATTTGGAATTGAAAGTTGAAATATTTAATGGACGAAAATGCTTTCCTCCATTATATGTGGTACTAGACGTGTACCCGTGTATAACGATAAAATTTGTAGTGGTATGTAATTATAACTGAGAGATTGTGATTAAGTGTTTCGTGTAACATTATAGAAACTAGTTGGATACCCGCGCATAATGGCGGCGATAAAAATTGCTAACCCAACTCGCTCCGCAATTCCCTACCCGCTTAGAGAATTCGTTTGTTTGCTTTCCCGCAACATCATATTAACATCATTCTCGTTTGTATAAAGACTCACACACTCTCTTACTCATCAAACATTATCTCCAAAAGTATATATCTTTTACGAATCAAGTTTGTATTCAAATTAAACTTAAAGTTGTTAAAAAATTCAAAATAAACCCACTAAAAATATGAAAAGCTAAAAATTTATAAAAATATATCAAAATGGATGTTGAATTAAAGATCACGAAATTTTAAAAAATACGGTGAAATTAAATCATAAAAAAATAGATTAAAAGATATGTCAAATTGAAAATAAAAGTGATTTTTTAATTAAGAAGTGACACATGTCACTCTATGATGTGATTTTCTAAAATAAGATAGATGGTCAAGATTTATCTTAATTTTTGATGGGACTCACATTATAAATGTTTTATATAATAGTATAGATATAGATATGGATCGAGATTGGGATAAATTTGTTTAAAAAAGATTAAAAAAAAGATAAAAGTTACGTATAATAAATTTGTAAAGAGAAGACAAATTAAAACTGCCATGTATAATTCGTATGATGAACTTGTGAGCTGTTATAGTGTTTAATTTGTTTCAGTGTTTAATTAGTATAGATGTTTGAATTTTTAAGTTATTGTTTAAGTAGTAAGAGTTACTTAGTAAAACAACTTTTTTTTTTAATTTTAACATTTAACATTCAACAAAAGTGGGTACATACTTTATATATAGTATAGATAGATAACTTAATTATACTATATATAAAGTGTGTATCTATTTTCTTTAATTTTGAAAAGTTAAAAAAAAAATGAGTAATATGTTTAAATATTATTTAATTTTTAAATCATTAAACTTTTATTATTTTTTGTTTATATCTTAGTATTT
>BQNB010041800.1:30928-46525 GCA_026074375.1 Tanacetum coccineum
AGGAAGAACCCAAAAAGGTAATTCATGCATTGAAGGATCCAAGCTGGATAGAGGCTATGCAGGAAGAGCTTCTACAATTCAAGTTACAAGAAGTTTGGATTTAGTGGATTTACCACATGGAAAAAGGGCTATAGGCTCTAAATGGGTTTTCAGGAATAAAAAGGATGAAAGGGGAATTATGATAAGAAATAAAGCAAGATTGGTTGCCCAAGGGGACACACAAGAAGAAGGGATTGACTATGATGCAGTATTTGCCCCAGTTGTAAGAATTGAAGCAATTAGGCTATTTTTAGCTTATGCTTCATTTAAAGATTTTGTGGTGTATCAAATGGATGTCAAAAGTGTTTTTCTCTATGGAAAAATTGAAGAAGAGGTGTATGTATGTCAACCACCAGGATTTAAAGATCCATACTTTCCTGATAAAGTATATAAGGTTGAAAAAGCATTGTATGGACTACATCAAGCTCCTAGAGCTTGGTATGAAACCTTGTCAACATACGTGTTGGACAATGGGTTTCAAACAGGGAAAATTGACAAGACCTTATTCATCAAAAGGTACAAAGGTGATATTTTGCTAGTCTAACTTTATGTGGATGATATCATCTTTGGTTCAACAAAGAAGGAGCTATGCAATGCATTTGAGAAGTTGATGCATGAGAAATTTCAGATGAGTTCTATGGGAGAACTTACATTCTTTTTGGGATTACAAGTGCAATATAAAAAGGATGGCATATTTATTAGTCAAGATAAATATGTTGCTGAAATTTTAAAGAAATTTGGGTTTACAGAAGTCAAGACTGCAAGCACACCAATGGAAACTCAAAAGCCCCTGCTTAAGGATGAAGATGGTGAAGAAGTGGATGTTCATATGTATAGGTCAATGATTGGTTTATTGATGTATCTTACATCTTCAAGACCTGACATCATGTTTGCAGTGTGTGCCTGTACTAGATACCAAGTTAATCCAAAGGTTTCACATCTTCATGCTGTGAAAAGGATTTTTAGGTACTTAAAAGGTCAACCAAAATTGGGCGTTTAGTATCCAAAAGATTCTCTTTTTGATTTGGTAGCATACACTGATAGTGATTATGCTGGAGCAAGATTGGATTGGAAGTCTACAATAGGAGGTTGTCAATTCCTTAGATGTAGATTAATATCATGGCAGTGCAAGAAACAGACAGTGGTTGCAAATTCCACAACAGAGGCTGAGTATGTGGATGCTTCAAGTTGCTGTGGACAAGTGCTTTGGATTCAGAATCAACTACTTGATTATGGGTACAATTTTATGCATACCAAGATCTTTATTGATAATAACAGTACTATTTGCATAATTAAAAATCCTATTTTTCATTCAAAAACAAAGCATATAGAAGCATATAGAGATTAGACACCATTTTATTATAGATTGCAATGATAAGAAATTGATTCAAATGGTCAAAATCATACTGACAAGAATGTTGCAGATTTGCTTACAAAATCTTTTGATGTAAGTAGATTTCAATATTTGATTGCTAGTATTGGAATGCTAAATCCTTAAAAGTCTTTTATCTCTTTATGTTTTTGTAGAGTTTTGTATGAATTAGTACTATTATTCATGTCAATAAAAGTTTCTGCTGTTAAGTATAATTAGTACTACTAGTTATACTTAATAATGCTGCGTTTCTGTTGTTAGTTATACTTAATACTGATGGTATAATTAACACTGTGATAGTTGTGAAAATTGCTATCGATTGTGTTTTTCTTGGTTTTTGGACTAACATTTTTCAGGAAATGCAAAGAAAAGTGTTAGATTGATTATTTAAAAATAGATTGAGAATTTTGGTGAAAAAAAGAATTAAGAGAATTTGTGAGAATAAAAACAGAAAGAGAGCTATGTGAAATAAAAACAGACATAGTGATTTGGTGAGTAAAAGAATTGAGAGAAGTGGTGAGTTGAAAAACAAAAAGAGAGTTGAATATATTAAAAACAAACATAGTGTTTGGAATTAGAGTTAATGTTGTTAGGCATAAACTTACTACTGCTGTTGAAAGTTAATGCTATTAGGCATAAACTTACTACTGCTGTTGAAAGTTAATGCTGTTAGGCATAAACTTACTACTGCTGTTGAAAGTTAATGCTGCCATGCATAAACTTACAACTGCTGGTGAACGTTATGCGTGAGGTATTTTTATTAATACCTTTGATTAAGGGTTTCATTCATTAATTTAATCAATTTAAATCTTTCAAATACTCTCTAATCTTAAACCCTAACTCAATTTCATCATTTCATCATCTAAAAACCAACTAATGACGACCTTAAGTTTGCTGTGATACTCTCAATTGGTAGCGTGTTTTGGCTAAACCGCTGAAAGTGACCGGTATTTTGAGAGTTTATGGATTTTCTTAATGCACACACCATAAATTATGCTTTAACCGTTAATCCTACAATATATACTTCGTGCATCGAATAATTCTGGGCTACTGTCAAGGCGAAAACTGTCATTTGGGCGAAAGTACAGAGTTACAGTTACAAGCCCTCTAGTGGATAAGAAGATGTTCATCCTTTACTGAGTCGATTGTAAGAAGAGATCTTTAATTAGAAGATGCTGAAGGTGTTGACTGTCTACCAAATTCTACTATCTTTGAACAACTGACAGTGATGGGGTATGAGAAAATTTCTCAGAAGCTTACTTTCTTTAAGGCATTCTTTTCACCACAATGGAAATTCCTCATTCATACGATTTTACAATGTCTAAGTCCTAAGACTACTGCATAGAATGAGTTCAGTAGCACAATGACATCTGCAATTATCTGTTTGGCCACAAACCAGAAGTTTAACTTTTCAAAACTAATTTTTGAAAGTATGATGAAGAATTTGGATTGTATCCATGATTTCTATAAGTTTTCATCAATCAACAGCTTGGAGACATGTCACATCACAAGAAGATTTATGTTAATCCCTCCCACACAAAGAAATTTTTTGCTAGCATGAAGAGAACAGGAAAGGATTTTTCTAGGAGAATAACACCTCTATTTGATACTATAATGGTTCAAGCTTCTGAAGAAGTAGGTGAGGATTCAGACCATCTAACTGATTCCAATCAAATACCTATTGCTGATCAACCATCTACATCCTCTCAACCCAAGCAGAAACAAAGTCCAAGAGGAAATAGAGGAAGGAAGCAGAAGTTGCTCATGATGAGACAGAGCATGAGGAAAGTGTACCCACACCTTCCAATGATCCACTACCCAGTGGTGAGGATAGCATGCAACTTAATGATTTGATGGTTTTATGTACCAAATTGCAAAAACAGGCTCTTGACTAAGAAAAGGCTAAATCTGATCAAGCTATTGAGATTACTAGTCTCAAGAAGAGGGTAGATAAGCTAGAAAAGAGGAGAAAGTTCAGAACAACAGGGCTTAAAAGATTAAAGAAAGTTGGTGCAGCTAGAAGAATTGAATCCTCTAATGATAGTTTGGGTGCTCAAGAGGATGCATCCAAATAGGGGAGGAGAATTAAAGATTGTCACATCCCCAAAATATCAGAGTATAATGGAAACCGAGGGAGTGTGACTTCATGATTATCATACTTCTAAGCAATACATAACGACCTCTATATGAGACGTTTTAAGTAAACAGATCACTTGAATTAGGAAATAATAAATGGTTTAACATTCAGCGGAAGCATAAAATAGATAATACAACATCGTTTTTAAATAGTACAAGTGATCTTCAGATAACTGGAAAATGATTGCAATGCATGAGACTTCATATAGCATCTTCATTCTTAATACCTGAGAAAAACATTGCTAAAGTGTCAACATAAAGTTGGTGAGTTCATAGGTTTGTTTAAGCAGAAAATGTAGTGTTTATGAATCACAAGATTTCACCCGCATATGACGATATAACAGATACAAAGTCATATAAATTGCATTACTATTGTCTAAGCTCATGACACCGAAGCGTTAACATATACCAACAATAAATGAATGCCCTTGCAGGTGTCTAACCCGAGACACCCGTAAATGAATGCGCTTGCAGGTGTCTAACCCGAGATACCCGTAATCTAACTCAAATGAAACTGTGTTTGCTTGACTAATGTCAGTCCAAGACAAATAGGGATTGTCAATCCCGATAGATCTATCCATATCATTCGTGCTCACAAAGATTGGCGGTTCATGATGAATCGAGCAAATAGCAACTTGCGTTAAATCGGGACTTAGACCAATCAGTAATGAGTAATTGTACTTGTATTCACACGTTTGAAATAAGCAATGTTCTCACCCCAAAAGATGATTTAAACAGTAGAGTAGGGGCTATGAAAACTCACCTTGACAGTTAATCGTCTGAGATTGGTAATGGATTAAGGCACGTCAAATAGCGACTCAGTCAAACACCTAAGTGATTATAACAATTACTGAGTTTACATTCTAAAATTAATGTGTGCAATGAATTATGCAAATGGTCAAAAGGTATGGTCGTTATGTGGTGACGTTTTACGATTTCAAAGTGTTACGTAAACCGTTGGCTCTAGGGATGATACACGACTATGCACCTATAAGTGTTTATACCTAATTTAATGTAAATATGGGTTTAAGATCACATGGTCATATTCGTTAATCCAATTTAAGTTTTAGTAATATAACTATTATTTTAATGACTATCGAATTACATACGTATGTTTATTTCGTTCATTTATATATTCTAGTCATCACTTAAGTCTCGTATAATTATCCATTTTATGTGTCGTAGTTCATGTGAAATCGTCTAATTAATCTTTGTAAAAATAAATTTATTTACTTGCTTTTAACACCCCTACGTTTCAACGTTTATAATTTAAATCATATGACTTTTAAATCATATTTTAACTCAATTAAGTTTTGAAAATGTTTATAGTGTTAACTAAAATTTGTGAGCCGGGATAAACTCGTTTACTTGTCTAAAAGTTCGGTTTCCTTCGTTAACAATTATAAAGCATCGTAAATTATCATCTACAAGGATATAAGGTGATCATTTGGAAGGTATTTTGTTTTTTTTTTTTTTTTTTTTTTTTTTTTTTTTTTTTTTTTTTTTTTTTTTATTTTTTAATTAATTCATGTGGAGTGCACTTTGTAAGGTTTGCAAATGTTCACATCTTTATGTTAGTTGAAAAGAGATACCCCCTCACACCCACTGATGGGGTATGAGAAAATTTCACAAAAGCTTACTTTCTATAAGGCATTCTTTTCCTCACAATGGAAATTTCTGATTCATACTATTTTACAATGCTTAGTTCAAAGACTACTGCATGGAATGAGTTTAGTAGCACTATGGCATCTGCAATTATCTGCTTAGCTACAAACCAGAAGTTCAACTTTTCAAAATACATTTTTGAAAGTATGGTTAGAAACTTAGATAATTTGTCTGGGAAATTTTTAATGTATCCAAGGTTTGTACAAGTATTTTTAGATAAACAACTTGATGGAAGGCCAAATCATAAGAAGGTATATATTGCACCCTCTCACACTAAGAAGATTTTTGGAAATATGAGAAGGGTAGGCAAAGGATTTTCTGGTAGAGTAACACCTTTGTTTCCAACAATGGTGGTACAAAACCAATCAGAATTGGGTGAAGGTTCAGCAATGCCTACTGATCCCCATCACACACCCATCATTATTGAATCATCAACTCAACTTCAAAAGACTCAAAAACCTAGGAAGCCTAAGAGAAAGGACACTCAGGTACTTCAACCTAGTGATCCTACAGACATTGTTGCAGATGAGGCTGTCCATAAGGAGTTAGGTGACAGATTAGTGAGGGCTACCACTACTGCTTCTAGCTTAGAAGCAAAGCAGGACAGTGGTAACATAACTAAGACCCGATCCAAGGCAACACCTAATGAATCTAGTTCCCTAGGAACTACTTCAGGTGGTGGTCCCAGGTGCCAAGAAACCATAAGGGATACTATTGCTCAAACTAGGTTTGAGAATGTATCTAACTTTCTAAAGATTCAAATGCTCACAAGAGGTAACACAGCGAAGTGATGAGGATAGACTTAAAACTTAATGAATTGGATGGACTATGTCCATTTACAAACCAGAGTCTGATTTGGCTGAGTAAAGACCACTCAACAAAATGAGATTGATAGTTTAAAAAGGAGGGTCAAGAAGCTTGAAAAGAAAAGAAGTTCAAGAACTCATAAGATGAAGAGATTAAACAAAGTTGGTTTGACAGCTAGGGTAGAATCCTCTGGTGATGAAGAAAGTTTGGGTGAGGATGCATCTAAACAGGGGAGGAAGATTAATGCTATTGATGCAGATGAAGACATTACCCTGGTAAATGTTCAAGATGATGCTGATAACGAGATGTTTGATGTGAATATTCTAAATGGTGAGGAGGTGTTTGTTGCAGCGCAAAATGAAAATGTTGTTGAAGAAGTAGTTGATGCTGCTCAAGTTAGTACTGCTGCAACAACTGTTACAATAACAAAAAAAAAAAAAAACTACTGAAGTAAAGTAATTGGTCAAGCACTTGAAGCATTAAAAACTTCAAAACCCAAGGTGAAAGGGATTGTTTTTCAAGAGCCATCTACAACAACAACAATAACAATAATTTCTTCACAAACAGTACACAGGACAAGGGTAAGGAATAATGGATAGGAAGAACCCCCTTTGAATCCTATGGAGAAGAAGTTAAAGTCCATGCTTGATGAAGAAGTTGCTTTAAAGTTACAAGCTGAATTTGATGAAGAAGAAAGACTTGCAAGAGAGAAAGTTAAAAAAGAAAAATAAGCCAATATTGCTTTGATTGAAGAATGGGATGATATTCAGATATGATTGATGCTTCTTTCATCAGTTGGTGAAAGATTGCAAGCACTAACACTATAGGAAAGAGTTGCCTTGATGTAGAAAAGGCTAATTATTTCAAAAACTCTTAGAGAAGAAGAAGAAAGCATTTTGTTGCAAAAGTGCAGAAGAGAAAAGATAAAAACCAACAACACAAGCTCAATAGAAATAGAATAATGTGTACTTACACCTAAAGTAAACATGGAGGATACAAGCTCAAATGGATTTGAAGTCAAAGGGGTTTGATTCGTCATCAAGAGATGTTTGATAGAGCATTCAAAGAGGGTAAATATATTGGAAGACTTTAGAACAGAGTTGGTGAAAGGAAAAGAAAAGAGAGCAGGAGAAGAGCTGATACAAGAGGGTTTAAAGAAGCAAAAGGTGGATGATGACAAAGAAACAATAAAGCTTAAACAGTGTTTGAAAATCATTCCAGATAAAGAAGAGGTAACAATTGATGCTATACCTTTAGCTGTTAAGTCTAAGTACTTGTTGGGCTGAAGACTTTAAATATGGAAGAAAAACTAATTATCAAATAATAAGAGCTGATGGAAAGTCTCAAATGTACATGATCTTTAGTCATATGCTTAAAAGTTTTAGCATGGAAGATTTGGAAGATTTGTACAAGTTGGTAAAAGCTAAGTATAAGTCAACAAGACCAGTGGAAGACTTGGATTTGTTATTATTGGGAGATTTAAAAACAATGTTTGAACCTCATGTTGAAGATACAGTATGGAGAAATCAGCAAGATTACAGTATTAGATTAGAAGCTGTATGGATCCTATGGAGTACATTCCTTGAGGATGCAACATGTGCATATTCATATGTTGGTAGAGAAGAAGTATCCTCTTATACCATCTACACTTTCAATGATGTTGGAAAAGAAGCTTCAAATTGATTATGAAAGTGAAATGGCTTATCAGCTTTTTAAATTCATCGTGGAACAGCTTAAAAAGTAAAGAAGTGTTTGGAAGCATCCTCCTGGTGTTGATGAAGCTTTAAATGAAGAAACTTGATGATATTGAAGAAGAATATCAAGTTTAGGGGAGGATTATTAGGATTAAAAGTCTTCTTGATGCTGTTAGAATTACTGCTGCTCAAGTTTATGTTAATACTGCTCTGATGAAGTTAGTATTGCTAAGAGACTTCAAAGAAAATATGCTAAGTGTTTACTACTGCTAGTACACAGTTAGTACTGCTAGTGAATATTAGTACTGCTGGTACAAAAGTTAATGCTGCTAGTGAAAGTTACTACTGCTAGTACAAAGACTGCTTGAAGTTAATGCTGCTGAAGAGTTACTACTGCTCAAGAAAATATTCTAAGTAGTTAGTACTGCTAGTATTAAGTTAGTACTGCTAGTATTAAGTTAGTACTGCTAGTGTAAGTTAGTACTGTTTGTTAGTACTGCTTACTTGATATGTGATTGTTATTTATAGAAAAGATTTTTATAACTTAGGAAATTATTGTAAGCGAGTAGGACTCCTTGGTGTATTAAAAGGAGGTCTTAGGGCACCCCCCCCTTAGTGATTGATGTACCAAAACCAAAAATCAATCTTTTTATAGCTTCAAGGTCTTTGTAACCCTAATACTTTGAGTGTATTCGTATTATTATTAATAATATTGTAGCTTATTTGTTTTGAATTACTATTTCATTGATAATTCTTCTTAATATTAAAGATTAGATTCCGCATATTCTTTAATACATTCAAATAAAGCTTTTACTATTGTTGTGTTAGATTTATCTAATATAACTAAACCTTAAACAAGCATAAGGAACTCGATCTATTAAAGTGGGATCACAATACGAATACCATTGCTATATAGAAAAGGCGACAATGACTTTCGTATACTCCGTAATGACGAATAGACACATTGACTGCATTCGTACTAAACTCAAGAAAGCTAAATGACCAAATTATCTTGGGTATCAATAATGGATACACAAATTCCTAAAGATCTAAAGGCTAACCTCATATTTTTGGGGTGGAATATTGAGGGTTTTTGTGCTAGTCATACACATTCCTATCCATGAGACGCTATATTGACTTGGTTTGTCGTCGGTATAGGTGTTATTATTAAAATTTTAAATTTGGGTACAAAATTACCTATTTTGCTAGGTTGATATATACCCATCATTTTAAGGAAACAAGCAAATGAAAAATGAAGGAATTGTTTCTAGGCTTATTTTTCCCCTACAATCAAGTTGAACATTGACTCCAATTTCTATGAAGTTACCCGTAAAACGATAAAGGGATAAGAAAACAAGTTAAAAGAACTAGTAGCTGCAACTGGTTTTGCTTAATAATGGAGAAGAAACATGTTGGGACTTAAAAGACTTCAAGGATTCTTAGAGTTACTACTGCTCAGGTACATAATGGAAATTATGCTAAGTAGTTAGTACTGGTAGTATAAAGTTACCACTGCTAGTTACTGCTGTTAGTATAATTTAGTACTGTTAGTGTAAAGTTACTGCTGTTAGTTGAAGTTAAGACTGCTCAGAGTTGAAGACTGAAATATAAGCTAAGTAGTTAGTGCTGCTAGTAGTAATGTTAAGACTGCTAGTACATGTTACTACTGTGAGTATATATTAGTACTGCTAGTACTAATGTTACTACTGCTTATGTTTATTAGTACTGCTGGTACAAAAGTTAATGCTGCTGGATTACAACTGCTAGAAGACTTACTACTGCCAAGAGGATAAAGACGGTTTAAAGAGATAAAGATTGTTTGGAGAACAAGAATACTTGTGAAGATAAGTATTGAGATATTTTTGTACAAGATATACATAATGTATTTGTTTAAGAGATTACATTTATGTTTAGAAAAGATTATGATATCTTAGGAATGTATTGTAAGCCGACTAGGACTCATTAGTCTATAAAAGGAGGCCCTAGGGCATTAGTTGAGATATCAAGTTCACAAGTTTTCATAGTTTTCAAGTTGATTCAGAAAAGCTTCAAGGTTGTAAACCTTAGTACGAGTGAAGAGATACTCGTTATTATTGTTATAATAATTTCTGTAGCGTTTGGGTATATCTAGTGTATGTTTATTTAAGATTACCGTTTTATTCATAATACTTCTAGGTATTAGGGTGTAGATTCAGGTATTCCTGCTGATTCTCTTCAAACACCCATTCTTACTCAACTATCATCCTCTAGATCTCAGAAGAAACAGTCCAAGAGGAAACAAAGGAAGGACAATGCAGTTACCCAAGAGGAGCCACAACAAGATGATAGTGTTCCTACACCTTCCAATGATCCACCTCTCAGTGGTGAGGATAGAATGCACTTCTGGATCCTTTATATTGTGTTTATTGAAGTGTGAATGAGTTCAAGTTACTATAGTCGTGCGACGTTGTTTCGCGCAGCGTCAAAACATGATTTTTATTGTTACGCGATCTCTAAAGTATCCCTTTTTGATCTGTAAATAGAATGACTATTTATGCGTGTTATTATAACTCTTGACTAGCACAAAACATTGTATGCCGCTTGAAGGATAATTTTTATTAGAAAAGAAATGGAAATTTTCAACTGCTTGCGGTACATACTTTTATCTAAAATGAAAAGGAGTTCTAAATTTTTCTGAGTTGTCACAAAGATATTGATGCAGATGCTGAGGTAACTCTAGTTAATGAAACTCAAGAAAGGCAGGATGAAGACTTAATGTTTGACACTAGAGTTATGGATAGTGATGAGATATTTGTGGATGATACAACTGGTGAGAAAGATGAGCAGAGTACAAATATTGATGATAGTACTATTGGTGAAGCAATTACTACTGCTGGTGTTGAAGATAGTGATGCTCCTACAATTCCTACAATAGTTGAAGAAACTTTGGCTCAGACTTTAATGAAAATCAAGGTAGCCAAACCCAAGGCAAAGGGTATTGTTTTTCATGATCTGGAAAAGCAGGTATCTAAACCAACAGTTTCTGTCACACAACCCTCAATCAAAGACAAAGGAAAAGGCATCATACAAGAGCCTGAGAGACATTTGACAAAGAAAGATCAAGTTGCTCTTGATGAAGATTTGGCAAGAAATATTCAAGCTCAATTGGATGCTGAAATCATAGAAGAAGAAAGGCTTGAAAGGCAAAAGCAGGAAGAAGCCAACATACCATTGATTGAATCATGGGAAAATACATAAGCTATGATGGAGGCTGATAGATTACTGGCTGAGAGACTCCAAATAAGAGAAAGAAAGGAGTTGACAGATGAAGAAAAAGGAAAATTGTTTATGGAACTCATGGAGAAAAGAAAAAAACATTTTGTTGCACTAAGAGCACAAGAAAAGAGAAACAGACCTCCTACCAAGGCATAAAAGATAAGTCAAATGTCTACCTATCTTATGCACATGGGTGGATATAAACATAAACAGCTAATGGGAAAGAGCTATGATGAAATTCAAAAGCTGTTTGACAAAGAGATGAAGAGGGTAAATACCTTTGTGGCTATGAGTTCAGAAGTACAAGAAAGCAATGAAAAGAAGGTAGAAGGTAGTGAGGAGAAAGCTAAAAGTAGCAAAAAGAAGAGTCTTGGTAAGAAAAGAGCAGTAAAAGAGCATCAACAAGAATCTCTAAAGAGACAAAAACTGGAGGATGATAAAGAAATTGATGAGCTTGAAGAAGTTGAAGCAGATGATACAGCTAAATTAAAAAAGCATTTGGTGATTAAAAAGGATGATGATATAGCAATTGATGTTATACCACTTGATACCAAACCACCAGTGATTGTTGATTACAAGCTTCTTAAAGAAGGAATAATGATACATTATCAGTTGATAAGAGCAGATGGAAGCTCCAAGAGATATTCTTCAATGATTAGACTACTTTAGGGTATTGACAGAGAAGATTTGTAGACTCTTTGGAAGTTAGTCAAAACAAAGCATGGTGATTTAAGACCTGAAGATGAACATGAAAGAGTGCTGTGGGGTGATTTGAAAGTCATGTTTGAACCAGACATAAGGAGTGTTGTATGGAGAAATCTACAAGGATACAAGGTGACCATTTAGAAGTTAATTGATTCATGTGGAGTGCACTTTGTAAGGTTTAGAAATGTTCACATCTTTATGTTAGTTGAAAAGAGATACCCCCTCACACCAATTACAATCACAAATATGCTTAACAAGAAACTTCAAACTGATCATTTGAATGAGATGTGCTATCAACTGCTCAAGCTTATGGTAAAATAGCAAAGTGGTCAATAAAAGGTTTGAATGTATCTTATTGAGTATGATGAAGCCTTTTGATGAAGAAACTTGAAGATTCAAAAGATGAACATCAAGTTTAGGGGAGGATTGTTGGGACTTAAAAGTCTTCAAGGATTCTTACTACTACTCAGGTACATAATGGAAATTATGCTAAGTAGTTAGTACTGGTAGTATAATGTTACCACTGCTAGTTACTACTGTTAGTATAATTTAGTACTGTTAGTATTGAGTTTCTACTGTCAGTAGAAGTTAAGACTGCTTAGAGTTGAAGACTGAAAGTATGCTAAGTGGTTAGTACTGTTAGTACAAAAGTTACTATTGCTAGTGTAACTTAGTACTGTTAGTATAACTTAGTGCTGCTAGAGTAAAGTTACAACTGTTAGCGTAAAGTTAGTACTGCTAGTACTTACTACTGCTTATGCTCAGTTTGTGCTGCTGGTTATAAAGATACAACTGCTGCTGAATTACAACTGCTAGAAGACTTACAGCTGTCAAGAGGATAAAGACGGATTAAAGAGATAAAGATTGATTAGAAAACAAGAATACTTACGAAGATAAGTATTAAGTTATTTTTGTAAAAGATATGTATAACTTATTTGATTAAGAGATTACGTTTATTTATAGAAAAGATCATGATAAGTTAGGAATGTATTGTAAGCCTTGTAGGACTCCTTGGTGTATAAAAGGGGATCCTAGGGTATAGAAAGATATAAGTTTTCCATCTCAGTTTTCCATAGAGTTCATAGCTTCAAGGTTGTAAACCCTATCACTAAGTCAGAGTGATCATATTAATATATATTGAAGCTTATTGTGTTGATTATATCTTTGTGTCAAAACATACTTTACTGTTTCATTGAGAATACTTCTTAGTGGTATAAACTAGATTCCGCATAGTTTATATCATTCAATCAAAGTTTCATTCTTAGTATTTTTGGATTTATCCAAGGGTACTAAACCTTACAAGCTAAGGAGTTAAAGATCTATTCATTGGGATCAACAGAATCTCCTCATGAAGACTCAACTTCTCAAGGATCATCATCTAATGTGAGATAACTCCACACTCTATTGGAACACCTTGGTAGATGGACTAAGGATAATCCTATAGCAAACGTGATTGGTGATCCTTCTCGCTCTGTATCTATAAGGAAGCAACATGAAACTGATGCCATGTGGTGTTATTTTGATGCCTTCCTAACTTCAGTAGAATCAAAGAACTTCAAACAAGCAATGACTGAACCGTTATGGATCGATGAAATGCAAGAAGATATTCATGAATTTGAAAGACTTGAAGTTTAGGAATTGGTGTCGTGTCTAGATAAAGTATTCTTGATCAAGCTAAAATGGATTTATAAGGTCAAGACAGATGAATTTGACGGGGTACTAAAGAATAAGGCTAGACTCGTTGCTCAAGGATTCAGACAAGAAGAAGGAATCAATTTCGAGGAATCATTTGCACCGGTTGCTAGAATTGAGGACATTCGTATCTTCGTAGCAAATGTCGCTCACAAGAATATGATAATCTACCAAATGGACGTCAAAACAGCTTTCTTGAATGGTGAGCTCAAAGAAGAGGTCTATGGTATTTGCTAAAATATACATCTTTTATACTCCGGAAAACACTATAAAAAGGACTAAAAATGCTAAAATATGCTTAATTATCTTGCAAATATGTTTGTTTGTTATTTTTTATGTCTTACAGGGAAAAGGATTGAAAACAATGCAAAAACGGGAATTATCAGGCTTGATTTGGTCAAGTCTAATTATTACTCCAAGCTAAGATGAAGTCAGGAAATGTCCCCAAGCATACCAGTGGAAAGAGCATGAGAAAACGAGTACAACAGTGCCTTCGGATCTTATTGGGCTAACCCGATACTCATTTAATGGGCAAGAGTCCATTGAATAATACCTAGGCCCAATAAAAGCCCGACAAAAAAAGTTGCAAGTCTGATTTTATAAAAAAAGGGTGACGTGTGCATGATATATGGTCATGTGACTTGGAATTAATTCCCAAAACTTCATGTGACATAGCACTATGTGATGGAGAGCGAATGGAAGCATGACACGTGGCATAAACTTATTATATTTCACAACTTGAATTGAGAATGAATAGGGGTGTTTTAACCATTACGTGCAAGTGAATTAAATCAAAAAAAATGTCACGTGAGGTACCACTAAAATGGATGGGGCGAGTAGAAATGGGACGCGTGGCATGCAATGTAAATTCTCAAATTGCATTTTCATATCAACTTGTATGAACGATCCAACAGTCATCAATTTATGCGTTCGATTTAAGCAAGGAATGAGGTCACGTGTCTAAACTCTATCGGCTGGATCCTTCAACTTTGTACCTAGCAATCCGTGTGACGTTAAAGCCAAGCCAATGATTGGCTCATCAATTTCTTTATGATTGGTCCAAAGTTACAAATGTACCCTCCTCTTGACTATATAACCAAGACGCTCCCCTCACTTTTTAATCACCTAGTCTTTTATTTTTTTAGATTTAGTTTTACATTTTTAGCTTATTTTTAGTTTTGTAACAGCTTATTTTTTCTGCTTATTGTACTCAGATTATTTCACAAGCTTACTAATATGATGTAATGAATATCGTTTGAAGTTGATTAAAGATCTCGTTTTGCTTAACTTTTGTTTAAATCGTTCGTTTCTCTTTGTTTTCGTGTAACTTATTCAATAAGCTGATTTTTTGTACTTATGTTCTCAGCTTATTATTTTCAAAAGTTCTTAAAGGTTTAGATAATGACTCCTAAAAGCTCTCAAAGCTCCATCGATTCATTCTCAAAAGCTTTTAAATTTTTTTCGAAATAATAAGTTTAAATAAGTTCGATCTAGCTTATTGTCGTGCTTAATTCATTTTTTTAGTTATGAGAAGCTCTTATTATTTGTTAAAATAAGCTTCTAAATAGCTTATTTGGTTTCACTTGAGCTTATATGTTGTGGATCCAATTTTTGTTAGCTTATTGCTTATTTGTGTTGAGATTTAATTCGTTTAAGTGCTTGTAGCTTATTAAAAGTCCATGTTGCTACTTTCGGTTGCTTATCAATTTAGATTTGAGATTATTTAATTAATGCGTGGCTTATTAGTATTTCGTTTGGATTTAAAGTGTTAATTTGTCTTAGTAAAACTTTTTTCTAGTTTAGCTTAATAATACCGTAGTATTTTTTTAGTTGATCTCCGAGTTTCATTTGCTTATCTCATAGTTACTGTTTCGTTTTTAGCTTATTAAGTGTAGATCTCATATTTGAAAAAAAAATGTTGTCGTATGAAATTTGTCGAACTCGTTTTAGCTTTTCAGATCTCATTTAGTAGCTAGGTTGAAAGGCTTTGCCCTAATTGCTTATTGGATTCATGTGTCTATAAGCTCTTATTAGCATAAGCTCAGATTTAGCTTGTTTATTTTTTTTTTAAATTTTTTAGAACTAAATTAGGCTTGCGTTTGGTTTATAGATTTAGGCTACGTTTGGTTTGTATAAAAGTTCTATTGGGCCACGGTTGTTATGGGGATGCATTTGATACATGGAATATGTTTGGTTTGTGCAAGATTACTATTGGGTTGTTTGAATTTGTTA
>BQNB010041801.1:5127-46524 GCA_026074375.1 Tanacetum coccineum
GTATAAATTGCCATTAAGCAGTAAGTGGGTAAAGTCTCTATGAGCTAGGGTTTAACAAGATCACCATTGCTTTAATCCCTAAGATAGATTATAATCAGCATATAAGGATGCTTTATGCGGATGCTTTAATTGTGATAGAAATAATGTGTCTAGGTCTTAGGATGACGTCCCGCTTAAGTTTAAGAATGATATGCCTCTTAGAGATAAGTAATCATTGCACTGAATAAACAAACCAACTTCTAATCGAATTAATGATGGCTAATATAGTTTTCTATTATAAGGCTCGACCGCTCTTTTATCTTTTGTTAATTTGCTTGCGTGGGTTAAAGTGTCTTGAATTGATAGTAGTCACCAACCAAACCCGTGCTAGTCTCTCAGACTGAAACCCCCCCTTTTACCTGTTAGAATTAGGATTAGAACTAACATAGGATTAGCATAGGTTTGAATTCGATTAGAATTAACTTAGATTAGATAACCAAAATATAAATAAATTAAGAGATTTAACCTCGCTTCAAGTGTTTGACACCTTACTTACTACGAATCTATCACCGACCGGGTACACTGGTCGTTAAAGAGTTAAATAAACGAGGAATTTTTTTCGAGAATGGTGAAATGAGGTGAAGCTATTTTTACAACATAAAGAGTTAAATAAACTAGAGTTATTAAATAGCAGCTAATATACGTTAATGACCCTTGTGTAGATATGAATTTTAGAGAATTACCCAAACTGCGGAATATGGTGGTCGAAAAAGGAGAAACTGCATGGTCTTAATTGGTCAAAGGTTACAAATTTTGAAAAATATGATTATAATCGTCTATTTTGACCGGTAAACACATAGCTATCTTTATTTAAATAATGTATTTTATTATGAATCATGAACGTAAGCAATTTTTGTATTAATTTGTTAAGTTTCCAAACTAAAATTGGACTTTTATTCAACTCCTACAAAGACAAGGGAACCATGGTTTATTGTAAGTATTGAATTTATCAATGGTTTGGTTGATGAAGACAGGAATGTTTTCCAAGATGATTGTCTGGGTGTCGAGACATCTAATTCTGTTGATGGGTAACACAAATTAGGTTACGAAATTGAAGATGGACACTCTCATGAAGGGTTAAATGAAACAAGAGTTAAAAACAATGATCGGCTGTTATTGGAAGAGGGGGATGGTGTTTTGGAATTCCGAGGGCGGGTGTCAAAATCCTGAATCCGATAAAGTTAAATAGTCTACAAATGTTATAATAGCTGAACTTTTTGCTAAAGTTCATGCTCTTAGACAAGAAGTTGTGTTGGTGAAGGTTGATGATGAAAGAATTACAAACCTAGAGAGACTTTTGAATGAAAAGCTACAAAATGATTTTGCTACACAAAAGACTAAACCTGGTATGATTTTGAATCACTCTGAAGATATCCCAAACTGTTCTGTTCCAAATGTCACTTTTAATGATACTGCTGTGAAACAAGGATTAGGTGGTTCGTCTAATGATCTCATGGTTCGTATCAACCTATATTATATAAAATAGTTATAAACGATCCCATGCTTATTTTTAACTTGTATAATTTTCTCACTAATCAATTATATTTTTTGAATTACAGTTACCATGCTCTCGTGAGTTTGATATGGATAATGGCGAAGTTGCTTGTGATGGTATGTCAATTGACAAGGCAGATGGAAAGAATGATATCCCAAATGGTTTTGTTCTAGATTTTACTTGTAATTATATTGTTGTCAACCAAGGATTAGGTGGTTTATCTAATGATCCCATGGTTCGTATCAACCTATATTATATAAAAAAGTTTTAAACGATCCTATTTTTGTTTGTAACTTGTATAATTTTGTCACCAATCAATTATATTTTTTTGAATTACAGTAAACATGTTCTTGTGAGTTTGATATGGATAATGGAAAAGTTGGTTGTGATGGTATGTCAATTGAGAATTGTCACACCCCGACATAGGAGGAAACTCGGGTATGCGACGAAGAATGATCAATCATAACACAAGATGCAAAATAGAGAAAAACTAAAATGCATTAATGAAAAGTGTCATGGTGATCCTCCACCTTAAGTACAGACTTGCGTGAAGTCCTAACAAGACCACATCAAATAGTCGCTAATTATTACAACCAAAAGCCCACACAGGGTTCCATACTAGTCTTGAACCAAAACCTCAAAGTACTAAGTCAAAACAAACACCAAATGCAAGACCTCTCAGTACATGATCCATACAGGATACTCTTAAAGTCTGCTAGCTTGCATCACAGCCTTACTAATCATTAACTTAACCTGTAAATGATACTCAAAAAGGTCAACAAAAATGTTGGTGAGCTCATAGGTTTGAAGAAAACCCAATTGTTGTGCCAAAATTTTAAGTAGTGGACAATTATGCAATATGATAGTGAATATATGCAAAACATTCTAATTTCATGACTTAGCTTCCCCGCTAATCATACACTGTGACATAGCATCCCCGTGTTAGTCATCACAATAGCATATACCCATGCTCTTGGAGTCGTAACTCCGAGGTCACTCGCACCTAAAGCCTACCCGCCGGAGCATTTACTTAGGGCGAGACCATCACAAACATAGCAAATCCATGCTAATCACATACATTGCCATGCATCTCGATGCATGCAAGTATAATCAAACCACATAATATTCACATAGCAGTCATAAGTACATAACATTGTCCCAAAAACAAAACCATGTTTCGTACAGTAAGAAAACACATTCAAAATAATTTTGAGTATCATTTTCCCTCAACGGAAAAGACATAAAAAATAGGGCTACGAGAACTCACCTCAAGCAAAGGTGTCTAACAGCAAACTTAATATCACAGAAGCAAATGCAATGACGTTCGAACACGACCTAGTCCAATTAATGTTCCCCTTAGACACTTATTTCCAAAACAGTTTTTAGGTTTGATGCATAGAGGTCACATGCGCGTTGTACGATCATCCTTAACGTTTTCAGTGGCGTGATGGTTGACGACTTAGTTCCAAAAGATAACATACTTCCAACTCACCTTAGTATAATATATTTTACCATTTAATATAATAGTAGAGTAATATAAGAAAACTCTTATAATAAACACTTATAAATATACTTCAGTAAATTCATTCGGTACTCTTAGTTATCATTAATTAATCATTTAGATTATAAGAAATAAAATGTTTATTTATGCTAAACAATTTAGGAAAGTTTTGTAAAAAAATATATTTTTCGTCTTTTAGTCGACGTATTAAAATAATAATATTTTATTATTTTATCGAAAAATCACTTTTTGAGTAAAAATTATAAGTGTAGACTTTTTACGAAATTTTAACATGACCCGTTCGTGTATACAACGTTTTTCAAGGTTTTGAACCTTAATTTCAAACATTTTTCCTCAATTTTACCCTTTTCGTCAAGATACTAAAATCATTTCTCGCAACGTTTATCAAAGCATATTTCCCAAAGCAACTTTCAATATCATTTCATAAGTATGCTCCAATTTCCAAAAGTCAATTAAAACTCATAAAATGACTAGTTTTTGCTTATTGGGCCTTAAGGCCCAATAAGGATCCGTTAAGATATTCGTATACACAAAGTACGTTTTAGGCCCAATACTAAAGCCCATTAGTAGAAATAAGCCCAAAACAATAGCTAACAAAATAATCCGAACCACAATAAGCCACGACTTATTTGGCTTATTGGGCAGTGAGCTCATAAGCTTCCAACAATGCAAAATACTTTTAAAATAAGCTAACAAGCTATGTAGTATATTTGGTTATCACCATAAGCTATCAAAATAGTCCACAAAAATACGACATAAGAGGTAAATAACCAAAAATAATTATTTCCTTATTCTTGTGGTTTTTGAACCATCATAAGCCCAAAATAAGTCCAATAATGCTTAAAATAAGCCAAATATACTACTAACCAAAATAATCTAAATAGCAAATAAATATTTTTCAACCATCACAACCACGACAATAAAACTATAAAACCCTTGTTCTCTTTTATTCATATTCGAACCAAACATACACCCTCTGTTAGTTTTCGTAAATTTTTCGTGTCCGATTTTTAACAAACGCATCGTACAACTAGCTTTTATGCATCATTAAACACTCAAAAGTACAAGTTAAATTGAAATTTAGAAAACTTACAAAGAGGGTTTTGAAAGCGAGTTAGGACACGATCCGACAACCCAAACGTTGTTTAAATGATACCCCGAATACTAGAATCAACCCAAAACTTCCATGTCTACATGTTTTTGATCAAGTTGCAAAAAATTTAGTTTGTGTGTGCGTGTTTTAGGTCAGACGAGCAAGCAAGAGAGAATAGAGAGAAAATGTTTTGAAGATGAAATAAAAATTGTATGATAAGAATCAAAACAAATAGGACTATGTACCATGGGTGGGACACAAGTGCTAAAAATGTGCCTCCTTGTCCCCAACAGGGTTCGACCAGTTATGGGATCCAAAGAGGGTCTCGGGTACTTCTTTTTGGGTCGGTTTTCCTTAAAGCTCAATGTTCTCGATTCTAAAATATTACCCGAAGTTTTCTAGTATTTTTATTAGACTTAAAAATAATTTTCCAAGAACTTAGACTATTCCTACGACATATTTCCAATTAAAACTTCCCAAAATTTGTTTTGAACATTAATGAACGTACCGGGACTCGTTTTTCGGCATTTCAAGCTATTCACAGGACAAACCTCCTGGAACGTAATCCACATAATAAAACCCTCTAAAAAGGATTATTATACAAACATACCCGCCAAATAACCAAATTCACATTCATTTACCACCGTCAACACGGTACTAATTCTAACAAAACTGACAAAAGTCAAATAGTCAAGGGACTAAATTAGAACATTCCAATCTCACAAACAGGCAAGGGTTACAAGAATGCAAATGGGAAGAATGAGTATACTTATTCTCAACGCAATCCCTGCACTTTGGACATTCTAATACAAGCATTTTATTATTTGAAAGATCATCCGGAAATTGATGTCCTTCAATATGATAATGATGTTGATCGTTCTGTACCTAACTTGAATCACCGTCCCACAACTGAGCCCCTTCATGTATGTATATATATTAAAATTATAAACTACCTATTACATTTATAATCCTTTTATTATCCTATTTATATAAGTAAAATATGTCAGGTTGATGATTTTGCGGATGACTACATGGACGTGTTGAACGATGAAGAGACCGTACCTAGCTATTCTTTAGATGATATGATGTTACAATATGAAGAGAATAAATTCATTGTGAAACAAGCACCTGTAAAACATCAACCTGTTGATCAGTTTATTGATGTTCAGGAAGATAAAACAACTGTGTTGCAAGAGAATCTTAAGGTATCCTCATTTTTTTACTTGGTTTTACTCGCACTTGTAGGTTTCTTATGAGTTATTATACATAACTATAACATACTGTGTAATATCAACATCAAAGTAACAAGTCGTAGTACATCAATGTGGTTAAGATGATTACAAACTTGTTGTGGGCCCCTCCCCCACCCCCCCCCCCCGTGTTTTTTGCCAATGTCAAAGCAAAGACAAAGAAGTGTGCTATAAGAAAGAACTATGTGTTTGATGATCAAATAACGTCTATTTTATAGCATCATTTATCCTATGTAATTAACCCATTTTGTATAATTATTGCTAAAGATATTGTTTTTAATAGTGTATATTTGTGAATTGTAGTGAATTAGGTAGTCTTGAGTGATTATTAGCTTTAGGCGTGCATTGTGGAGCTTGTATAACAATGATAGGTTTAGTGTTATGATTGCGGACTTCTAATACGCTAGTTATCTTAAGGATTATTATTACTGTATTGTGTTATTAAAATGTTTTAAATAATCATTTCTTTGATAAAAAATTAAGTATTTTTAATAACTAAAAAACAAATTAATAGAGAAAAATTGTAAAATACAAAAGAGTGTACTCGTGCCTGCATCATACAAAGACCACAAAGGAAACAAGCTCAATACACCATATCCAGAGAAATCTAATACGTCGTATTAAGATTTTAAATTTAAGGGTAATGTGAAATTCTAGAAGATATCAAACGTGGTCCCTACTCCAAGAAACTCCAATACACCGTATCCAATCCCTTAGATACGCCGTATCGAACCGATTTCTAGGCACTATAAATAAAAAACTCAAAAATGAATTTTAGGTGTGCTAAATCATATTCTCGATACCTAAACCACAAAAGTCGATTTTCAGAGGAGAAAAAGAGTAGAAGAGGTATTGCAACGCATTCCAATCCATAGAAGACAACGTTGTATATTTCTTATGCTTTTGTAATCGTTCAGTTTTTGGGTATCATTCGTTAACTCGGTTAGTTTACCTTGGCTAAAACAATTACTCTTGTATTAATTATGATGTTTAAAGGCTAATACCTTTGGGTTTATGTTAACATAAAGGTTGAGTGAAATTTATAGGTTTATGTTTTTTTTAATCTTTATTTTTTTTTTTTTTTAACAGTTTAAATTACATAATCTTCAATCAATGGGTTTCGTTGTTTACACCCATAAGTGTAATAATTGCAATGAGTATAATTATTATAGAAAACAGAATTATTTCCCTAAGCTCATGACACCGAGACCTTAAGATAATCAATAATCACAAGAATAGTTTCCAAAACGGGTGACCTTTGCCAAAACACCCGCATAGTGATTCTATTAAGTGTGTTTGGTTAACTGTAAGTATAGGTCACACAAACGGGGGTTCAGTCCCAAATAGATCTATTTCACAGCATTCACGCTTATCCATAAGTAATTAACGGTTCATGATATTAGGGTCTTAATGGCAAAAAGTATGACTTAGGCAATTATATTTCATGATTTGTTTATGTTGAGAAATCACTCGTTTTCTTGGTTTTTAGATGTATCTCCCCCTACGCAGTTTTTATGATATACAATTAAAAGATTTTAATTTGCGTGGCTATGAACTCACCTTAACTAGGAAAATCGATTGATGGCTAAAGTTTATCAAGTGAAAGTAACGGCTCATCACGCTTCCGGGGTTATTTTGTCAGTCTGATTTATGGAATATTGTATCATTGTTCGGGTCATCATAATTCAGCAGGTATTAGTAAACGTTTCAGGAGCCAGGTCACTTTAATAGTAAATCCAACAGATCGTCAAAACGTATACCCAAATGAATCTCTCACTGAAGCTCTCCTAGTAAAAGTTTATGATAAGATTTTAAGTTTTTTAAAAAGTTAGTTGATGATAAATTACGTTAAATGTATAACGTAATTGTTTTTATAATGCGTCGATCGATGATTAATAACAATAAATGTGTCAGGTTTTAATTAAATCGAGTCTTATAATATTAATATATATTTATTATAATTTATATAAAATTATTATATTTTATATTTTTAAGTTTGAAAAAATGGCAATATTTACCCTTGGTTTATAAACTTTTACAAGTTTAGTCCTTTATATAATAAGTTTATAAATATTAAACCTTTTTAACTTTGAAACTTGGAAAGATAGGTCCTTATAGTTATATCTTTAGGAAAATGACATTTTCAGCCCTATAGTTTATAAATTTCAGAAAGTTACGATATATACCCGTATGCATGAAAACATTTGCAAATCAAGTTCCAAAATTTCTTAATTTGATATTTTTTGAAATCAAAGAGTTTTGCTGGTCATGGCTATTAGAATAAGGCTAATATAAAGATGTTCTACATAAACAAAAGTTTAGAAAAGGGATTCGTTAGCTAGAAAATTAAAATGGGTCGTTTTTTAGGGTTTTAATAAAAAAACGCATGGGTTTGAGGATTCATGGCTTGAACAAGAGTTCATATAATATCTTAGGAGTCTTATGAACATTCTAAAACAGATTATGAGCTTATTGAACAAGATTATAAGCTTACTTGAGCTAAAATGGGTCGTATGAGCTTATTTGGGTTCGTACGCCTAGGAATGGCTTCAATGGCTTCTTTCTCTTGATTCTTGGCTTCAATTATGATCTTAGGGACTTCACTTGATCCTCCTTGGTCTGATTTAGAACTCCATTTGAGTGGTGATGAGTTTTTGAGGTGTGTTTGAAGTGGTGTGTGTGTGTTTCGGCTTATATAGGGTTCAAAAACCCTTAGTGCCCAAGTTTTACACCTTGGAGGCCAAGAATACCTGGAGTAGGGATCAAGGGCTGTAGAATAGTGACTAAGGAAGGATGTAGGGTGAATAAGGAGAGCTAGTAGTGTAGCTATGCAAGGTGTGGGGTGGTGGAGGGGTTCGGTTTACATGAGGTGACAAGGAGGTGACAAGACTAACTTGGTGGCCAAGGGTGGTGATGGAGGTGCTTGGTTGCTTGCTTGGTGACATGGTGGTGAGGTCATAGAGGTGCTTGAGGTGCTAGGTTGCTAGCTTAGGTGTAAATGGGTCAAAAATGAAAGAAAAGAGGGTGTCGGGTTGGTTTTTAGTTTAGGGTTAGGATTTTTAGTTTGAATTTGAATTAGGGTTAGGGTTTAGGATAGATTAGGGTTTAGGATTAAGGTTTAGTGTTAAGATTAGGTTTTAGGATTAAGGTTTAGGGTTTAGTTTTAAGGTTTAGGGTTTAGCTTTAGGTTTAAAGTGAAATTAGGGTTTTAGGGTTTCGTTTTTAGGGTTAAGGGCAGGTTTTATGGGATTCATGTATTAAGTTCTTTGGTATCCTAGTGCTAAGTGGAGGTAGTAAGGACTAGACTAAGTGATTGGGAGGTAAAATGACTCTGTTAGGTTTTGTCTTGTAATTATATGACTTAGACATTGGCTTTAGAAAGTTGTAACTTGATTTAGGAGGGAGAAGATATTCAAATGTTGTGCATTGTACACTTGTACACATGCTTGAAGGCTTGCACATTCATTTTATATGTATACATTACATATAATTAGAGTTTTGATATAAACATTAAAGAATAAAGTCTATTTTTATATAACGTTGTAAATGGTATGTTAAATGGATAATTACTTGGTATCTATTGATGTAGTGTAGGACATAGACTTGACATATTAGGATGTTTACATGATATAAACATAGATATAGATGACATCTGGTAGAAAGTTGCGTGGTAGTTTACTTTTAGAGATGAGCAGTTACGTTGCATAATGAAGGATAGAAAGTGAAAAATTTCCCTGTAAAAAGGTGGTATATATATAATAGATAGATATTATAGTGCATCTAATTTAATAGATGGATAATTACATTGATGAAAATTACGGGTTGTTATAACTAGTTAACGTAAATTGTCTTTGGTTTATTGAACATGTTGACTAGTAGGTGAATCTAGATAATTCAACAAATAATGTTCTGATTTCATTAGATAGTTGAACAAGTGGACTACTAGAGTATCTTCGCCATTAAGTAGATGGTGGGTATAAGCTACTCTATGTGCGTTGAGGGTTTAACAATGATTACATTGCCTTAATCTTAAAATAGATTATTAATAAGCAAATAAGGATGCTTTATGCGGATGCTTTGAGTTGGACAGAAATTTAATGTGTCTAGGTCTTAGGGATGAAGTCCACTAGTCTAAGAATAGGATATTCCTCTTCGAGATAAGTAATCATTGCATGGAATAAACAAGACCAACTTGCTTAATCGTGATTGATGTGGCTATTTTCAGTTTTTTATCATGAAGGCATGTGCAATCGCTCTACTTGTTTTCTTTGGTTTATTTTTAGAAAGATTTGTCATTGGTCTAGCACTATTCATTGTTATTTTTGGGTGAGCAGTATTAACTTGTCTGGCAGTATTAAATGATACTAGGCCAGACTTCATTAGTACTGCTCTTGGAACCATGTTTTTTTAGGGTAGAGGTGAATCTTTTTGGCAAAATTATGATGATTCACCCTTTTAACATTGTTCCAAATAGGTTTTGTATTTTGAAACTGTATTTGATTCACCTTTTTACAATTTACCTGCAAATGATCAAAACTTCCACATACATAACAAGCTTTATTAAACATCTCAAAATTACTTGCTAATCTTTGAGACATCATGTAATTCCAGTTTCTTTGGTTTCCTCTAGGACTATGTGTGTTCAGCCTATTTTGATCACCTTGTTTATCAGTTGTTTTCCTAGGAGATTTTACTTGTTTTTTAGATTTAACAAACTCTATTTTAGCAAAACTAGGTTTAACAGTTTTCTTTTCAATCTTAGTTTGAGACACATTTTCTTCCTCACTATCTGACATCTAATCCTCAATAACTGGAGGACCATTATTCTTCCTAACTGCTTTAGGCTTTGCTTCACTAGCCTTAGCTTCACTTTTCTTAACTACAGGCTTAATAACTATAGGCTTACTTGTAAACTCTTCTAAACCAGAGAATGATAGATTAGGTTTTAGAGGCATAAAGTTTCTTGTATAGGGAGGTGGAATAGCATTATACCCTAAACCTGTTTGCACTTATCAACTATCTGACAGTCTATTAATTTGCTTAAATTTTTAGATGAATTCTTAAAATTTTCTACTGTTAGCTGAATTTCATCTTTTTGTTTTTGGGCCAATTCTAACTTCTTTCTAAGCTCTGTAATGGCTACTTCTCTTAAATGAATCTCACGTTTTAAGACCTTGATATCTTCCTCATAAACAGACTCATTTTTCTTATAAACTAGAAGTCTTGCTTCTACAGACTCTAAACCTGTTTTATAAGCAATAGCATTTAACTTAGATGTCCTTAAGTCTTTTAACAGTTGTTCATTTTGTTCTTTAAGAATTTTAACATTTTCCAAACAAGATGATGAACAGTTTGAATCAGTAGATACCTCAGAGTTAGAACTTGTAGAAGAGTAAGCCATGAGTGCAAAGTTAGTTGGACCTTCTTCTGCTTGATCACTCCAATCATAACCAGAACCATCACAAGACACCAAAGCATTAGAAGTAGTTGTCTCCACTGGCACAACCCTTCTTGTGTTCTCCCTATTCCTGTTTTCTTGGTTCCTTGGAGCCCTGCACTCCCTTGCAAAGTGTCCCCTTTTGTGGCAGTTGTAACACTCCACCTTGGACTTATCAAACCCAATGGTCTCAGTACCATTCACAGAAAACTTCCTTCCAGTGTTCTTCAAGAATCTCCTTGCCCTCATTGTTAGCATAGCCATCTGCCACCTTAAATCCATCTCTTCTAAATCATCAGGATGAATTTGTTGCAAGTCCTCATTGTCAAGTTGTGGACTGTTTGGTTGACTTGCAAAGAAAGCACAGATGACAGCATCACTCAAGTTGTCAATTGTTGTTGAGTTAACAGCAGTAGCTTGAGTGCTAGCAGTTGTAGCACCATGAGCAGTATTAACTGCTCCATTTGTACTGCTGGTGTTGTTTGAGGACACAAAGGCTACGTTTTGTGTGTTTGTGCTTGAGCTTGATGTCCCTTTGACCTCTAGTTCATAGATCTTCAGGTTGTTGTAAAGATCATCCAAGCTTAATGTATCTATCTCAGGCTTGTTCCTCCATACAATGGTATGTGTGTTCCATTCTGGTGATAGACTTCTTAAGAACTTCTGATTCACATCTTCTTGTGAGATACTTTCACCATGAATCTCCAACTGACTGATAAGCTTTTGAAGCCTATCAAAGGTTACCTCTGAGCTAGATGCAGTAAAATTTTCATACTGTTGCTTTAGAAGATTCCTCTGAGTCTTTTTTGTAGCAACATTCCCTCCAAACCTTTTCTCAACAGCCTGCAGCAATGACTTGGCATCTTTGATGGAGTTAAACTTCAATTGATGTTCATTAGGGATGCCCATCAATAAAGTGCTTCTTGCCTTCAACTCTAACCTTCTTTGTGTCTTTTCTTCAGCAGTTGCAGGAGCAATTGTAGTCTTAACACCTTCAACAACTTTTGTTATTAGAGGTGCATTACCATTCTCTATGACTTCCCATAGATAATAATCAATCATCTGGATGTATTGTTCCATCCTCATCCTCTAAAGCTCATACTCACATGGTTTAAGCATAGGCACTTTTGATGCGGCCACCATATGTACTGAGTCTTAATCCATGTCTTCTTAGCAAAGTTTCTCAAAGCAGCAAGCTCTGATACCACTTGTTAGTCCCACTTGAATGGATCTTAAATTCCTTAGATTGTGTAAGGTTTAGTTATGCAAGATAAATCCACCACAACTATGGTAGAAACTTTGTAAAATATATCAAAGATTATGCAGAATCTAATCTTTGATCAATAAGAAGAATATGCAATAGAACAGTAATTCTAATGAACACACAGATTAACAAACAAAGCTTCAATATATTAATACAATAATACGAATACTCTTCTAGTATTAGGTTTACAAAACTTTGAAGCTATAACGATATCAAAACAAAAGATTTCTAGATTATGATATCAAACTCTATGCCCTAGGACCTCTTTTTATACACCAAGGAGTCCTAGTCGATTTACAATATAATACTAAAACTTAGATTATTATTCTAAGATTATTTCTATAAAAATAAAAAATCCTTATCTCATGAGTAATCTTGATCTTTAAGCAATCTTTATCTTTTAGCAGTTGTAACTCTCAGCCGTTGTAACTTTGTATCAGCAGCATATAACTCTTATTCATGCAGTAGTAACTTATTACACCAGCAGAATTAGACTGTTGTACAAAGCAGTAGTAAATACTTAGAATTTTTTCTTTCAATTCTTCACCAGCAGGTATAACTTTACTCTAGCGTACTAACATTTACTAGCAGTAGTACTAGCTAGTACTTATATCACACTAGCAGTACAAAGTTGACTAACCTTGTACTTATGCTTACACTGCAGTTACTAACTACTTAGCATATTTTTCATTAAAGTTAATGAACATCACTAACTTTTGCTTAGCAGCAGTAACACAAACCTTAGCAGCAGTAACTTCAAAATCATCAAGAAGCTTTTAATCCCAACACTTTTAAATCTAAAAATGTTTTGTAAAAGTTATAAAAATATTTGTGACAATTTTATAAAAAATGTGAGGTTAAATAAAAATTCTTTTGATCATAAAATGCATTAAGCATTTATTTATTCATATCTTTAAGTAATTTAATTTTCGAAATGAAAATTTACTACTAATTACTTGTTTACGAATAATTTTTCATTAATCATTTTTACATTTTGTGATTATCAAAACGTAGAGAGGTCAAAAAATATTAATAACGTTTTAGGCATTATTTCTATCAATACATTTTTAAGGCTTGAGTTAATTTGGCATTCCATTGTCTAGGTTCCTGCTTCAGGCCATATAATGATTTATTAAGTCTGTAAACCCTTTTATCCCCGGGATTAAAGTAACCATTAGGTAAAGTCTTGTAAATAGTTTCATCAAGGTCACCATATAAAAAAGCATTGCTAATGTCTAGTTGATATAAATGCCAATTTCTTTGAATAACAATAATAATAAGACATCTTACAGTAACAGTTTCTACAACAAGAGAGAATGTTTCATCAAAGTCTATACCCTCTTATTGATTAAAACCTTTAGCCACAAGTCTAGATTTATATCTTTCTATTTCACCATTTGACTTATAAAGAGCATCTTTACTATAAAGAGAATCTATTGCTTTATTCATTGCTTCTACCCAGTGGTGCTCCTTACATGCTTGCCAATAATTTTTTGGTTCAAAAGCTTTATTTAACTCGGTTGTAAAACAAAAATTCTTAGAGCTAAGATTTGCACAACTGACAAATCTTTCAAGACCAAAGGTAACTTTAGAATCAACAACATATTCATTATACTTATTTGGAAAAACAGAAGATCTTTGAGACCTTCTTAAAGGTTGATTCTCTGTTAGCCTCATTTTTAGTAAAGTGATGGTCATTATTTATTCTTGAGCCTTGTATAGGAAAACATTAGTCTATGGTAATTATCTAAGCTAATTGGGCCAAAGTTACGGGCTTAAAGCCCATTTGTTATTTAGTTCGGCCCAACAAGGCCCGATACAAAGCCCATAAGGGTCGTCCTAGTGTTAGGTATAAATACCACCCTCCTATCTTGTTCAAGGGTGTTGGTTACATTTTTGTCTTTAAGTAATCTTCCACCTTTCTTTCTTTTCTTTCTTTCTCTAGTCTCATCTTTCTCTCTCTAAGATTTATAAGGTTTTTCATGTGTTATTATGTGTTTGATATAAGCTAACATGTGGTATCATATAACAACCTACAATTTTCATCAATGTAATTATCCATCTATTATATATATATATATATACCACCTCTTTACAGGGAAATTTTTGCTTTATCTCATTATGCAACGTAACTTGCATCTCTAAAGTAAACGAGCTCACGCAACCTCTACCAATGCCATCTATATCTATGTTTATATCATGTAAACATCCTAATATGTCAAGTCAATGTTCTAATATCATTTTTACCAAGTGCATTATCCATTTAACATACCATTTGCAATGTTATATCAAAACAGACTTTATTCATTAATGTTTATATCAAAACCCTAATTATATGTAATGTATACATATAAAATGAATGTACAAACCTTCAAACATATGTACAAGTGTACAATACATAACATTTGAATATATTTTCCCTCCTAAACCCTAGTATAACCTTTTAAAGCACAATGTATAAATCAATAATGCAAGAAAGTCAAATTATGTTATTTTACCTCCTAAATCACTTTATTTTCTTACCACCACTTTAACACAAGGTACAAACACTTAATACATGACTCCTAAACCCTAAACCTAAACCTTAAGTCATCTTAAAACCCTAATCTAAAACCCTAAACCCTAAACAAAACCCTAAAACCCTAATTTAATTTTAAACCTAAAACTAAACCCTAAACCTTAAAACTAAACCCTAAACCTTAACCTTAAACCCTAATATAACCTTAACCTTTATCCTAATACATTAAAAAAGATTCCTAAACCCTAACCCTAACTCGAATTAAAACCCTAAATCCTAAGCCAAAACTAAACCAAACCCGACATCCCTTTTATTTTATTTTTGACCCATTTTAAACCAACCTAGCATCCTAGCACCTCTATGACCTCACCACCGTGTCACCAAGCAAGCAACCAAGGACCTCCATCACCACCCTTGGCCACCAAGTTAGTCTTGTCATATCCTTGTCACCTTTTTGGAGCTGAACCCCCCTAAACCTCCAACACCTTGCATAGCTACATTTCTAGCTCACAATACTCACCCTATAGACTTCATTAGTCATTACCCTAAAGCCACAACCCTTAGCCACCAAGAAAACTTAGGCACCAAGGGTTTTCGAACCTTATAAGCCCGAATCTAGCAAACTCTTCCAAACTCACCTATACACCCTCACCCCTTTCATCCACAACACACAACTTGAAGTTTAGCCCCAGCCCAAGTGCATCCGCCCCCCCACCCCCCCCCCACGCCCTAGAAGGTCCCTCCCCAAGCCCTCCCGAATAGAGTCTAAGAATCAAGAGAATAAGCCATGAATGGAGTGTCTTGGGTACGAACCAAAAAACCCATTTCGACCCATTTTAGCTTCATGTAAGGTCAATATTCTTGTTTAATAAGCTCATTTTCTAATTTTGAGATTCTTTATAAAGGTTTGTTAGATCATATATAAACTCTTATTAAAGCCTTGAATCCTCAAACCCATGCATTTTTGGTTAAAACCCTAAAAATGACTTGTTTTGATTTTCTAGCTAACGAATCCTTTTTCTAAACTTTTGTTACGTTAGAACATCTTATTTTTGCTTATTCTAATAAGCTATAACCTTCAAATATCATTTGGAACCCTAAAATAAGCTTGCATGGCTTTTTGGACTTGATTTGCAAATATTTTCATGCATATGGGTATATATCATAACTTTTTGAAATTTATAATTAGAAGGGCTGAAAATGTTATTTTCTGAAAGTTATAACTACAAGGGGATGTTTTGACAAGTTCTAAAGTTAAAGGTTTAAATTATATATACTTTATATATAAAGGACTAAACTTGTAAAAGTTTATAAACCAAGGGTATATATTGCCAGTTTTGTATTCTTAAAAATATAAAATATAATTTTTTTATATAAATTATAAAAATATATATTAATATTATAAAACCCGATTTTATTAAAACCCGACACATTAATCATTATTAATCATCGATCGACGCATTATAAAAACAATTACGTTATATATTTAACGTAATTTATCATCGATTAGCTTTTGAAGAAACTTAAAATCTTATCATATCATGTTACTAGGGAATCTCATGTGAGGGGTTTCATTTGAGTATACGTTTTGGCGAGTTTGCTGGGTTTACGATTTAAAGTGCCCTGGCTCCTCAAACGATACTACATGACCTCTGGATTATGATAGCCCGAACAGTGATACAATATTTCCATAAATTAATAAATCAAATGTTAAACTTCATTAAGTTTTGAAACATAAACCATCACACTAAGACTTGATATATTACCCGAGGTTGCGTAACGAAGCCGTTACTTTCACTTGATATACTTTTGCCATCAATCAGATTTTCCCTGTTAAGGTGAGTTCATAGCCTCACATTTTAAATCTTCTAATGTTTTCATAAACCCGCAAGGGGGATACATGCTATAAACCATGAATACAAGTGTTTTTCCAACTGTATGCTATCCTGATATATTATTGACTAAGTCCTTACTTTTGCCATTAAGACCCCACTATCATGAACCGTTAATTACTTTTCGGAGTAAGCGCGAATGCTGTAAATATATCTATTTGGGACTGAACTCCCCCGTTGGTGTACCTATACTTTTTGGTAACCAAACGCACTTCATTTGAATCACTATGCGGGTGTTTGGCAAAGGCACCCGTTGGGGGCAACTTCTTGTAATTATTGATTATCTCAAGGTCTCGATGTCATGAGCTTAGGGCAATAATATTGTTTTCCATAATAATTGTACTCATTGCAATTATTACACTTATGGGTGTATAACAACGTAACCCACTGTTATGATAACTTGTATTCAAACTGTTTACCATAAACCTATGAATTTCACTCAACCATTGTGTTGACCTTTTTAGCATGTTTATCTCAGGTAACTGAGCATCTTATGGCACGGAGTGACACAGACTTAAAGATGGCTAAACTGTTATCATTCAAACTTTATGTTTTCATGTAGATTTTGGGACCTCTATTTGTAAAAACTCTGATGAAATAATCAATGATAACTAAATTTTCCAAAAACGTGTCTTTACGATACGTTTTCTATGATTACGACTGTTGTACTATGAAATAATACCCCAGATTAGCTTCCGCTGCTATATATGTCAAAATGGGGGTGTTATAGATTGGTATCAAGAGGCACGGTTATAGAGAACAAGGTTGAAACATTAACTATAACTACTTTTCTTTTTCCATCCAAGAAAGTCCTCTGTGCCACTGTAACATTTCGTATTTTCAGGTCATTTACGACGTCATATATTTCACTAATTATTTTTTTTTCTCGTACGCGTTCGCTTTTAAATTTTAATAGTTAAGTTAAATCGCATAAGTTAAAAAAAAATTATCGTTTAGCGTAATCGGACACCAAACGAATTAAAGTTTTCGTCAAGCAAGCAATATATTATTTTATAAAAGTAATAATTAACTTTTTATATTTTATTTTTATTGGTTGCGTAAGACGTTTACGTTTCGCAATTAAATACGTTTAAGCATACCCGAAAATCACTTATACACATTTTTAAAACCCTAGATATTTATTAGATATTTATTAGATATTTATCTAAAATATCTTTTAGATATTTCCTTAACCTTACCCTAGTTAGACTTAACTAGAGTTCCTTAACCCTAGTTAACCCCTATATATACCCTAACTAGACTACAAAATCATAACTTACATTTCTTTACAAATTTCATCACAAAATCTCTCCCCTCCTCCCTCTCTTGGCTACGGCAACACCCCAAACACAACCAAATCCATATCAAATTTTATATAACACATTTACATACATACCTACATCATATCTAAGATGTCCTAAGAAGATTTGAAGGCTTGGTTAATCCTTTACAAGTGTTAAGCAAGAAAATGCAAAGTTAGGGTTTAGGAAATCAAGATCTTGCAAGCTTGGGTTTACAATCTAAACAAGGGTTTAGATTGTGTTGGGTATCATATTTCATCACTCTAAGGTTATCTAAAACCCTTTATGTCTTTACATTCATCATTTTATGCATATATATGTCTATGTAGTTAATCACCATCTAGGAACTTATTTACTTGTAAATTTTATAATTCTTGGATAATCTTTGGATTAATCATATACTAAGGACCCTAGGAGTATAAGACATAAGATATTAAGGGTTCTAATGGATTTGTAACAAAGTGGTAAAGCTAAAAAGTCCTAAAAACAAGTTTTAAACACATTTTGAGAAAAATATCTAAAGGGGCTGTTTGGAGTTCGAAATTTACATATATATTTTATGATTTTATAAAATACTACATGTCACAAGGATCGTGGGGTCATAAAGAACTCGAAAAACCGATTAATAACGAAGAAGATACGCTAGTTACGAGTTTACGATAGTTAATACTCTTATAAAACTATTTTTATAAAAGTTACTATTCATGGCAGAAACTTATACTTTGAAAACATCAATAATATGATAAAACTTTTAATTTCGAGATCGTGCTCGAAAGAATCGCTAAAAACGGAGCTATAACGAATAAGATACGACGTTTACAAGTTTTACGCTAATTAAAACGTAAAAACGAGTTTATAGCTGTGATGAACAGTAAAATCACTATTCACATCAGAATCATGAAAACCTAAAAATGTGATTTTATGATCACTCGTCTTACTACGAAAGCGTGGGCATAAGAAACGCGAGAAACGGACTAAAAACGACGAAGTTATGTCATTTTTGCTAAAAGGCGTAATTATAAACGTTTTTACCTTATAAATATGATTTCGCTAAAACGATTAGATGGTGATATAGCTATATAGATATATATGTGTTATAGTTACCAAAGTGCTATATTACTAGGGAATTTCATAATGAGGCCTCTTCGGATGGCGTATTGACGAGTTGTTGGATTTACGATTTAAAGTATCCTAGCTCCTCGTACGTCATGTCATGACCTCTTAATTATGATAGCCCGAACGATAGTATGATGATAACTAAATAGGATTATATATGGTAGTTGTTAGACAACATACTCGAGTACTCATACGACCTATATTGGATTAGGTTGCATTCGGCGATTATCGGACGCATTTTGCGTGATATACTTGATATTAGCTCACTCGAGGTGAGTTCATAACCCCACGTTTTACATGATTTGTTTTATAAGTTTTGGGGTGAGAACATGCTTGATTATAAATACATTTACTTGGTTGATTACAAATTGATTTATGCACTTCTTTACTTGTCATGCGATGAGATACAATACTTGGTTTACTTTTTGGACGTAAACACATACTTGACTTTTACTCGAATAATTACGGATTAGCTTAGGTTTCATGAACTGTAAATCACTTGGAGGGTGAGCGCGAATGTTATAAAATAGATCTATTGGGGATTGACAACCCCCGTTCGGGTGATTAGCTCTCACTAGTTCGAGATCGAACTAACGAACGTTATACCATGTCGGATATGAATGGATTGGTGTCTACATGACCAACAACTATATACTAATGAACATTTACCGTGCCTTGAATAAAGTGGCATACTTACAAGTCTACGTCGCAGTTTCCATGAACTTAGAGTAATCGTAATCATTTCTCTTACATACTTGAAACTAATTGGGATATTGTGCTCATTATAATATCTACTTGAAACATTTTTGGATATTGTGTTCATTATAATATCTACTTGAAACATTTTGGGATATCGTGTTCATTACAATATATACTTGAAACATTTTGGGATTTTATATAAGGAAACCTATATATGTAGGTTTATGCGTTGCAAGTCTTGTATGGGCGAAACTTGTAACATAGTAAATCTATATATATAGTTTTGGGATTTACATTCATACTTACAAAAACCTATGAACTCACCAACTTTAATGTTGACACTTTTAAGCATGTTTTTCTCAGGTGAAATAGATGTATGACATACTTGATGTGCATTGGAGTCCAAATTTACAAGATTTCTTTTCAAACGACTTAGTTAGAGGTCGTTCTCTCCTGACTTGTGCAATGGGATCATGAAGTAACGCTCCCGGAAATACATTCCGCTGCGACCCAATTTTGGAGGTGTTACACCATTAGTCAAAGTTCATTGGAACTCTCGGCAAGATCCCAAGTTCACATGGGAGCATGAGGACCAATTTCAAAGGAAGTATCCAAATCTCTTCTCTAAACCAGTACCTTCGTTAAGTGTCGCGACTTGAGCCTTGGGGACAAAGCTCTTCTAACGGGAGGAGACTGTAACATTTTGTGTTTTCAGGTCATTTACAACGTCTTATATTTCACTATTTATTTCTATTCTCGTACGCGTTTGCTTTTAATTTTAATCGTTAAGTTAAGTCGCGTAAACTAAAAATCAACAATCAACGTAAGCGGGCACCGAACAAATTAAAGTTTACGTCAAGCAAGCAATATATTATTTTTATGAAAGTAATAATAAACTTTTTATATTTTATTTTTATTGGTTACGTAAAACGTTTACGTTACGCAATTAAATACATTTAGGCATACCTAGAAGCACCAAAACTTTTCTACGCTTCAACAAATACCTAATATTATATCCAATACCCAAAGTTTTTATAAAACTTCACCCACTTATCATATTCGCCGAATTTTTCATCAAAGAAACAGACCAAACCATACAATGTACAAGTATTACATTTATACATTAAACTTTACATAATAAGAGTTCAAGTATTATTAGATATTTCATACAAGAGATCAAAGACTTTTCCTAGCTTATTCCCTAGTATGTGTTTAATTACACATACCTCTTACCTTTAAAAACGAGCTAAGATAACCAAAAACGGACTTAAAATACCAAATATATGCTTGTTTTGCTAATTGTATTGTGCAGGAACGGATAACTAAGAAAAGGACGAAAAACAAAGCCAAATCGACAAAACCGGACTCGGAATGCAAAAGCAGGAAAAGACAAAGTCAAAGTCCAAGCCCAAGCCTGAAAAAGTCAACAAAAAGTCAACCCAAGTCAACCCCGAAGCCAAAAGTCAAGAAATATAAGTTTAGGGACTAAACTTGTAAATCCCTAAACTTATATTTATAAAAGAAATCAAGAGAATTGAAGACAAGGACTGAAACTGCAATACTAGTGAAATACAACTTGAGGGGGCAAAACTGCCAAACCCCTCAAGTTATATTAACCCAAGGACCTCCTATGTAATTACATACATAAATCTGAGGGACCTTTCCTGCCAAATTCCTAAACTTATATCACACATGGACTTTGTGTGCAATCCCTCAACCAACTCCAGGGACCAAAGGTGTAAGTTCAAGGACGAGTATTGCAAGACACTTGTACAAGTTTGAGGGCCAAATGTGCCAATTCCCCAAACACATCCCCTGTCACCCCCAACCTTTATAAACCATCTTTTCCCGCCAATTCCCCAAACCCAAAACCCATTCACGGGTTTCTCTCTTTCTCACCCTTTTACCCTGCAACAATATCACCAATGGATAAAACCTTTTACTCCCCATCACAAGATACCATGCCAAGTTGGCAATCCCACACTCTTCAAATCAATCCAACGATGGGTATGAGTTCAAGAAAGCACAAGGGACTTCAACGGCCAAGATTGAAGCTGTGAACCTCTCACAACACAAACACAAGAAGACCCCGGGACATCTATAAAAGAGAAAAGAAAGATGAACAGAGGGGGGAGTTTTAATTTTCAGTTTGTAATTTCTCTTATTTTTAAGCATTTTCTTTTAAGTTATTCAAATTCAGCTCTAAATACTTGTACTTTGTATCCTTTAGCTTGTACTTTACCATTTTGAGTAATAAAATTCAGTTCTCAAGTTTCTTTGTTCTTTGATTTCAATTTTTAAGGTACTTTTACCTCAATAAGCTCTTTTGAGCTTATACTTGTTAATAAGCTCAAATTCAGTTAAAAATTTGTTAAAAGTCATTTACTTACTAGTTTTGTCCAATTTAAATCAAATCATGATCACTTGAGTTCATTGGATTCATTTTGGAAGCAACAAGGAGGTAATAAGCTCTTAGAAGCTTATTAAGCTTTTAAGCTGGTTTAGAGGCTAAGGTAGCCGTTAGGAACTTGAATTAAGGCTGCTCATTCAGAAAGAGCAGCCTAGTAGCCTGAGACTACAAAATTCAAGGTTACAATGCTTTAAATTTCATTTCAGCTTAATATTAGCTTAAGACATTTGCTTATTCCTATTCAATCTTGTTCAATTCTCTTCAAACATGTTTGTTTAGGCTTTATCTCTAGCTGTTTTAATTTTCATTAGTTAAAATTTGTGTAGTCTAAATTTCTCTTTTAATTCTGTCATTTAGTGTTATTAAGCTAGGAGAGTAATTAGCTTATTACTACTAATAAGCTGTTGTTTTTAGTGGTCAATTAGTTTTAATAGGTTAGATTAAGTAAGAGTAGATAAAAGGTTTTAGCTGATTTAGTGTTAAAATAGATTTTAATGTCATTTTAGTTTTGACAGTTTAAGTAAAGGAGTGTTTGGTTTTAGGTGGATTTGACTTTTAAAGTCAATAATACCCTGTCAAAACTCTTCATTCAGTTGTGTTAGGGTACAATATCAAGGTTTAAGTAAGTTTTAAAAGTTAGTGAGAAGAATTCAAAAATTTAGAGTGTAAGAACTTCTTCTTTGCACCAGGACAGGTTTATTGAGCAAGTGATCTTAGGATTTTGTGTTTTATAGCTTTCTATTGTTCAAAGTGTTGTCAATATAAACTTAGATGCATTAGGTGAAGTGATTTAGAAGCTCTAAATCTTGAACCTTAGCCTGCACTTTAGTTTTGTGCCAATTGCATCAGCAAACAGCAGTTTATACTGCTGTTGCTTGCCATTTTTTAGACACTTTTTAGAATTTGAAAGTAGGAATTAGAACTTAGGATTAAGATCATTAATAGTTCTCCACTAGCTTAATCTAGATAAGTTCTTAAAATTCATTTTAAGCTTTTTAGAATAGCTTATTTTTCCTTATAAAAGTAGTCTAGCAGCAAACTAGATTTGTAGCTTAATCTCTTTTGAATTTTCTTTTCTAGTTGTTCATATAAAAATCTTTATATCTAGGTTCATTCAACATTCATAGAACAGCTTATTTCCAAAATATTAGTTTCTAAGATTTAGATTTCAGCCTAATAGCTTATTAGAAAAAGCTTAGCCTCAGTTTAAGCCTGAACCTTGCACTTTTAGATAGGAAATTTCTCATTAAAATTGTTAATACTTAGCTTATTTCTCTCTAGATATCTTTAGTACACATCTTAAGCTCCATATAGCTTCTTTTGTTTTTAACTTTCATTTAGAAATAAGCTAGATATAAGCTAAAGTGTTAAAAAGCTAGTTAAGCCCTTGTTTCTGTGAACAGATTTAAAAGCTTAAGTTTTTAGCTTATTCAGTGGATAAAAGTAGCAAGTGCATTTATTAAAGTTGTTTAGAATAAGCTGTTCTATAACTTTGTAGTTTTGAGTTTTAGCTGAATCTCAATTTTTAATAAGCCAAAAATAAGCCATAGCGTAGGGTCTATTTTGTACTTTTTCAATAGTTAAAGGGTACACGTTTTCATTAGAGTGTAAATTTCAACTAGTTACCCCGCCTACCCTGTACTTTCCTTATTTGAACTTTCTACCCTGTCTTTTGGGGAAAAATAAAATAGGATTTATATTTTTAATTTTAGTTTTATAAAATTAGGTTTAGGTTTTTAATTGATAAAATTAGGGCTTAATTGCTTTATAAAATTTGGGCATTTTTGTGCCATTGATTTTCTGCACCTTTTAAGTTGATAAAAAGCATTTTTCTTTATTTTTCCAGTTAAATTTGTAATTTCTAGGAATTAAAATAGGTTTTAGATAATTTCTTTTTCTTAAATAATTCATAAAAAATAGAAAAATAGTTGAAATTTACAAGGATACAGGGTGACTATTTGGAAGTTGATTGATTCATCTGGAGTTCACTTTGTAAGGTTTGATAATCTTCACATTTTTATGTAGTTGAAATGGGATACCCTTACACCAATTACCATCACCAATATGCTCAACAAGAAACTTCAAACTGATCATCAAAATGAGATGTGCTATCAACTGCTAAAGCTTATGGTGTGAGATTTAAAAATCTACACATCTTTATGTTAGTTGAGAAGAGATATCCCCTCACACCAATAACAATTACAAATATGCTCAACAAGAAACTGAACATCAAGTTTAGGGGAGGATTGTTGGGACTTAAAGACTTCAAGATGATTCTTAGTTACTACTGCTCAGGTATATATTAGTGCTGTCAAGCATAACTTAGTATTGATGGTGATACTAATGAAAATCATGCTAAGTAGTTAGTACTAGTAGTATAAAGTTACTACTGCTAGTTACTACTGTTAGTATAATTTAGTACTATTAGTATAAAGTTACTGCTGCTAGTTGAAGTTAAGACTGCTCAGAGTTGAAGACTAAAATATATGCTAAGTAGTTAGTGCTATTGGTAGTAAAGTTAAGACTGCTAGTACACAGTTACTACTGTTAGTATATATTAGTACTGCTAGTACTAATGTTACTACTGCTTATATTTATTAGTACTGTTGGTACAAAAGTTAATGCTGCTGGATTACAACTGCTAGAAGACTTACTACTGTTAGAAGGATAAAGATAAGTAAAGAGATAAGGATTGTTTAGATAACAAGAATACTTACGAAGATAAGTATTGAAGTTATTTTTGTAAAAGATATGTATAATGTATTTGTTTAAGAGATGACATTTGCTTTTAGAAAAGAGCATGATATCTTAGGAAAGTATTGTAAGCCTTGTAGGACTCTTTGGTGTATAAAAGGAGCACCTGGGGTGTAGAATTCAATGTATCAAAAAAGTCATTGTCATAGCTTCAAGGTTGTAAACCCTAACACTATCAAAGAGTGTTCATATTAATATATTGGAGCTTAGTGTTTTGGTTATATTTTTGTGTGTTAAACATTCATTACTATTATTATTTTTAGTGGTATAAACTAGATTCCGCATAGTTTATATCATACACTCAAAGTTTCATTCTTAGTACCTTTAGGATTTATCCAAGAATACTAAACCTTGCATCAAGCTAAGGAGTTAAAGATCTATTCATTGGGATCAACACTTATTCCAGGAAAAAAGAGCCCGGGCCAGAATATCGATGTGTTTCTAAGGCCGTTAGTAGACGAGTTGATAACTTTGTATAATGATGGGATTGAAACTTACGATGCAGCACGTAAAGAGAATTTCATCATGAAAGCTGTTCTTTTTTAGACGGTTAGTGACTTTCCTGCTTATGCAATGCTGTCGGGTTGGAGCACTCATAGGAAGTTAGTGTGTCCATACTGTATAGGTAACTCGGGATTGTTTTAGTTAAAACATAGGGGGAAACCTTGTTGGTTTGATTGTCACCAAAACTTTTTACCCTCTACCCATCCATATAGGAAAGACAAACGGGGATTTATAGCTCAAATGAAGTTCCATTCATATAAAGATGCAAAATTGCTTATGGAAACCATTGAGAAGAGGTATGGAGGAAACAAGGAATCCAAGAAAGTTTAGAGAACTCTACTCAAGCAACAATATGAGAACTTTGTAGGATCAAGTTCAGAAACAATAGATCAAACTTTTGATAGGTTGCAAAAACTTATCACTCAGTTGAAGGATTCAAGAGAAGTTATTACACATGAGGTCATTGAACTTTAAAAACTGTGAAAGTCTTTCCATCTGAATGGAAGACTCATGCTTTGATCTGGAGGAACAAACAGGAAATAGAGACCATCAGTTTGGATGACTTATACAACAACTTGAAGATATATGAACTTAAAGTCTCAGGATATCTAGATACAACGTCAAAAATATCAAAATGTGCTTTTGTGTCATCCAACAGCACTAACAACAATAGCAAACACAATGAAGCAGTAACACTGCTTATGGAGTTTGTGGTATCATATTAGTAATCCTACATCTGGAGATAACCTTAGTGATGCTGTGATCTGTGCTTTCCTAGCTAGTCAGCCTAATTCTCCTTAACTTTCATAAGAGGATCTAGAACAAATTAATCCTGATGATCTAGAAGAAATGGATTTACAATGGGAGATGGCCATGCTGACAATTAGATCTAGGAGATTCATCAAGAGGACAGGAAGGAAGTTGGATGTAAATGGTCAAAGAGTTGGATTTGACAGGTCTAATATGGAGTGCTACAATTGTCATAAATATGGTCACTTTGCAAGAGAATGTAGAGTCCTAGACATCAGGGAAAACAGAGGAAGAGAGTTTATAGAGAAATTGTAATAGGTAGTAACTCCCACTAAAATGACACTTGGTAGCTCAAGATGGGAATTAGAGGGTAATGAAAACAAACACCAAATATCTTTATTCATCAAAAAATAGAAACTGTCTTACAATTCCAAATTATCCAAATACTAATAAAACACAGATTTACATGAGACTACTAGCTGGTATCATTCCTATTTTCTTAGTCAATTCAGAATGCTTAGGGAATGCTAAAGCCTTCGTAAAAGGGTCAGCTAAGTTGTCATGTGTGTCAACTTTTTCTATCTTTATATCACCCATTTCTATGGTTTCTCGAAGATAGTAAACTTTTGCAAGAAAATGTCTTGCACCTTTAGTGATTCCATGATCTTTCGCTATTTCTATGGCTCTAGTATTATCACAATACATATTTATGGGTTCTTGAATTGTGGGAACAACACCAAGCCCAGAAATGATTTTTCGAATCTATACAGCCTTTTTCGATGCATCAAAGGCAACGATATATTCAGCATGTGTAGATGAAGTTGCAAAAATACTTTGCTTCGTGCTTTTCCAGTCAACAACACCTCCATATACATATCCAGTCTAAGACTTCATGTCGTCAGCATCCGTCAGATATCCATCATCAGTGTAGCAAGAAACCCTGAGCTCTCATTTTGTATCACCTCCGTAAACAAGAAACATATCTTTAGTATTACGAAGATACTTCAGAATGTTCTTAACAGTAGTCCAGTGAACTTCACCAGGATTCTATTGAAATCGGCTTCTTACGTTCTGAGCGAACGCAACATCAGGATGAGTACATCTCATAGCATACATAATAGATCCAACGGCTGAAGCGTATGTGATATTTTGCATGCGTTGTATTTCAGCAGGCGTTGAAGTACCTTGTGATTTACTGAATTTAAGCTTTTCTTGCATTAGGATCGTTCCACGTTTGAAGTTTTCCATGTAAAATCTTTTCAAGATTTTCTCAATGTAAGCACTTTGACATAAAACCAATTAATCACTTTGATCTATCTCGGTAGATCTTAATTCCAAGAATGTATGCTGCTTCTCCTAAATCTTTCATGGCAAAACATCTTCCAAGATAGGATTTTACATCTTGTAACATTGGAATATTGTTTCCCATGATCAATATGTCATCGACATACAAGATTAGGAAAGTGACATAACTCCCACTAGCTTTTACATATACACATAGCTCATCACGATTTTGACTGAATCCAAATTTCTTAATTTCATCATCAAATCATTTATTCCATTGCCTAGATGCTTGCTTAAGTCCATAAATGGAATGCTTGAGCTTGCATACTCGGTCAGGATATTTTTGATGAACAAAACCTTCAGGTTGCTCCATGTATACCTCTTCATTGAGATATCCATTGAGGAAGGCAGTTTTGACATCCATTTGCCAAATCTCATAGTCATAAAACGCAGCTATAGCTAAAAGAATCCTAATAGCTCTAATGTCCGCAATAGGAGAAAAGGATTCTTCATAATCAATCCATGGGGTTTAAGTGAATCCCTTTGCTACCACACGAGATTTATAGGTGTGTACTACTCCATCCATGTTGGTCTTCTTTTTGAAGAGCCATTTGTGACCAACGGTTTTGCCGTTAGGAGGAAGATCAACTAACTCCCATACATCGTTGTCTTTCATGGATTGCATCTCCACATTCATAGCATTAAGCCATTTGTCAGATTCAGGATCCAACGATGCAGCTTTATAGTTAGTGGGTTCACCAAGATCCCATTACTCATGTTCCTCAGCATCGACGTATAAACACAATCGACCTGTGGGACGGCGTATCCTTGTGGACCTACAAATGGGATTGATATCACTTTGAGGTTTATTAATTTCTTGATCATCCTCTTTATGATTTAAGCTAGTGTCTAAAGAAGGATGCGTATCTTCTTCTTGAATAATTTCAAGATCTTTTAGACTCACACTTGCTTCTTGATCTATAAGATCATTCTCAAAGAATTCAGCATTCTGAGCAACAAAGACTTTGTTCTCAGGAGGGTAGTAGAAAGAATATCCCATCGTTTCCTTTGGGTATCCTACAAAGATACACTTAATAGATCTGGGTTCCAGTTTGTCAGGTTTGGTAAGTGTATCACGCTTAACAAGTGCCTCACAACCCCAAACTTTTAAGTAAGATAGCTTAGGGGCTTGCCCATGCCATACTTCGTATGGTGTCTTATCAACCTTCTTAGTTGGAACCATGTTGAGAATGCGTGCAACAAACTCAAGGGCATAATCCCAAAAGGACTTTGGAAGATTAGTTTGACTCATCATGGATCGAACCATGTCTAGTAGTGTTTGATTTCTCGTCTCAAACACACCATTATGTTGTGGCGTGTAAGGAGGAGTTCTATAGGCAATAATCCCATGATCCCTTAGATGATCCAAAAACTCTTGACTCATATATTCACCTCCACGATCAGAACATAGTGACTTTATGGTATTCCTGAGTTGGTTTTCTACTTCCTTTTGAAATACTTTGAAAGTTTCAAACACTTCATTTTTATGTTTCAGCAGGTAAACATATCCATAACGACTAAAGTCGTCAGTAAAAGTAACAAAGTAGCTTGCTCCTTGTCTTGACATAATCTTAAATGGACCACATACATCGGTGTGGATTAGTCCAAGTAGATCTTTAGCCCTTTCCACTTGATGTGAATAAGGTTTTCTTGCCATCTTTCCAGACATACAGGAAACACACTTTTCAAGTGACTTAATGTCAGTTGAATTCTGAAGTCTATCATGTTGCAACTTCTCCATGCGTTTCTCGTTAATGTGTCCAAGACGATAGTGCCACAAGAGAGTAGAGTCCATGTTAAGCTTGGCTCTTTTATTGCTAACAACATACATAGAACTATCATTTGTATTGGAAGAAGACAAAACAATTTCATAAATATCATCCCATGGGACAACATTAAAATAAATCACATTATTTCTAGAAACAGAAATTGAATTATCATTCTCAAAGCGGTTAACAAAACCATCCTTGTACAAACGTGAAACTGAAATGATTCCTCTAGTAATAGATGGAGCATAATGACAATTGTGTAAAATTAAAACAAGTCCACTAGGTAGACACAAGTAAAATTCTCCAATAGCTTCAACTGTTGCACGATGACCATCGCCCACGTACAGACTTAAAGCTCCTGGCTTCAGTTTCCTACTTGCCCTGAGACCCTGAGTAGTTATACAAATATGACCTAGGAAAAGAGTAGAGTTCTATGGTGAAAATACCTGAAGTGCTAGCTCCTTGAGATAGCTTCTTCCTTTTCATTAACTCGGCAAGATAAACGGGACAATTCCTTCTCCAATGACCTACTTCACCACATTGGTGGCAGATCACGTCCTTTGCTGGATTATCCTTCTAGTGTTGAGGATTTTGGGGTTGGGAGCAAAGTTTTGTGGTGCCCGAGTGCATAGCCCATCTTTGCTTTGCCTTTCCATTGATCCCCCTTAGCAGCCTTATGCGATTTTTTCTTTTGGTTTTTCTGGATCCTTCCTGCTCTTATAGCATGAAGAGCAGGTGCAACTTCTTTTTTAGGTTGAGTTTGCTCATGTAGCTTCAGCATAGCATGCAACTCAGTCACGGTCTTCCCCATGCTATGCATGTTATAATTTTGCACAAAACCATCATATTCCTTTCTCAGTGATACCAAGATAAGGCTTATAGATAGGTTTTGAGTCATGGCATGACCAAGACGTTCTAAGTTATCTATATAGCTCTTCATTTTGAGAACGTAAGAGCTAATAGACTACCCTTCTTCTTGTTTGCATGCGTGAAATTCTCTCACGGTCTGAAGAAGTTCCTGATCTGCCTGTTGTGCATACAACGTTTTTAGTTCCTTTAGCATATCATATGCACAAGGATTTCAGATGCTTTTGATATCTGGTTCCATGGTCATCAATCATTAGACCATCAATTTCCTTCGAAGGCCTTGACTTATCTTTCAAAGATTTCAGAACCGGAAGAGGGTAATGAAAGATTAAAATTGAGGTTAAATATAATTGATAAAAATTCAATTATAACCCTATCTTATTCTTGTTAACCAATGAGAAGAGATAAGAGTAAGTCTCACTCTTCTTTCCTGGAAAAGAGACTATGTTTGTCTTCAATGAGAAAACAAACTTTCGTTTACGAATTATGTTACAATAACACAATTAATCCGAACATTGAAAGTTCAATTTATTAGTATTTTCGATAATTAAATTCTTAATAGAATTAACTACCCAATTAATTTACTAATTAAGACTAAGATCCAACTTGACCTCCCACTTATTAACAAAGGTTTGACCAATACGCAAACAAGTAGGGCAAGAGGTAAGCGACGAGCGTTAGTTGCATTTGATGCAACTCTTAGATTTATGAGACTAGTCTAGATATTAGTAAACATGTAATAATGTCAAGAGCATGTTTAGTTCTCATCTTATGCCTTAAGTCCGAGGTCTGACCAGGTAACCGGATTTAAGTCCACCAAGCAAGAACGCGGAAAAATAGTTAGAGGTCTGACCAGTGAACCAAAATTTCCATGGGTTGGAATGACCCTGAGGTCTGACCAGAGTGGCCAAGCCAAATGCACGTGTTCTTGGTTGGCTGGCATTGACTTAAAGTTTACATAGGGGTATACACATAAAAGTGTTAAAAGCGTGTACAAAGAGGCATGCAAAACAACTTTGTAGCACTAATTTTAAAAACCTTTTATAAATGACATTGTAGTGATACATTGGTTCTCGGTAACTCCAATTAAACGCGCAAAGAAGCGGAGAACCAGGTCAGCGCGAAGCGTATTAAAAACCTGGATTCTTTAGGAATGTTCACCGTAAACTTCTCTTATAGCTTGTTCTAGTGGATGAGCCGTTCTTTCCAATAATCCATAATGTCTAGTTTTTAACTAATCTTGAAATCAAGTTTCATAGTTTAGAGTCTTATTAATTTTCACAAAAATCAAGTTTTCTACGAAACAAATAGCAGGTCACATTGAAAATGTATTTAGGCGTGTAATTAATAGACTAGTCATAATATCATCTTTCTCTTTTAGTATTAGTCCGTATTGCATACATATTAGGCGTGTAAACGAGTAATCAAGTAAAAATATGCACATATCTAGACAAATACAAAAGATGACATTAAATTAAACAAGTAAACATGTAAAATCCAAGGTCTCTTGCGAGTCTTCCCCAATTGGAGAACCATAAGGCCCTCACTAGGTTTTCATCAATGTGCCTAGATCGCCTCATTAATCACAAAAGTGATTGAGTTTGTCTTATGGTCGGAAAAGTAAACAACCATCAAACTAAATATTTAAAAGATCTAGTTTCTGTCACACCCCCACAATGGCGAAAACTCAGGAATGCAACATAATGATCAATCATAACACAAGATACAATATAGAGAAAAACTACAATGCATAAACTTTAAGTGTTACGAAGACCATCAACCTCGAACAACCTCGAGTGACGTCCTAAATCATAACCAAATCCATAATCTCTTACGATTCCAACAGCCCACACAGGGGTCCAAATCCAAACTTAAACCAAAACATCCAAAATACTAAGAACCAAACAAAATAAACAAGCAAGACTTCACATGAAAATCCACACGGGATATTTCTAAGGCTGCTATCACAGATCACCAACCTATTCATCTTTCACTTCACCTGAAAATGATACTCGAAAACGTCAACAATGATGTTGGTGAGCTCGTAGGTTTGACCTTAAACCCAAAAGTTGTGCCAATATTTCAAAACAATGGACAATAGTGCAATATCACAGTGAATATATATATGCAAACAATCCATGACATAGCATCCCTGCTAGTCACGTAACACTACCTAGCAATCCCGCTACCATATGTCACTTACGCACCTAAAGGGCCTACTAGATGTAGCACTAAATTAGGGCAGGACCTCACACATACCAGGGTAGGCGTACCCATCCGCTCCAATAACTACACAAATACTGGGTAGGTGTACCCATCCGATCCAAACAATCATACAAATACTAGGATATGCGTACCCCACTGATCCAAACAATCAGGCAACACATAATATTCACATAGCAGTCATAAGCACATATCTTGTCCAAAAAACAAAACCACATTTCACACAGTTTAATTCAAAACATTTCAAAACACATTTGAGTATCATTTTCCCCTAACGGAAAAGACAGTAAAAATGGGGCTACGGGAACTTACCTCAAGCAAGTCTTTAGCAACCGAATCTAAATCACAATATCAAATGCAACGACATCCGCACACGACCTAGTCCAGTTAATGTCCCATTTTAATCATTCATTTCCAAAACAGTCTTCACGTTTGATGCATATAGGTTAGATGCGTTGTACAATTACCCATAACAATTTAGTGGTGTGATGGTTGACGTCTCATCCCAAAATATCTTATCAATCTGATATATCAATAATACATACTTATACCATTTTAAGAAAACAGATAAGTAATATAAGTAAATATTTATAAATATATCCCGATAAGTCAACTCGGTACACTTAGTTACCATAAATATATCATTTATACCATACGAAATGGAACGTTTACTCATAAACAGTATATTAGAGAAGTTTCGAGAAAAATTATATTTTGCGTCTTTTAGTGAATTTATTAAAATAATAAAATAATATTTTATTATTTAAACAAAAATAATGTTCTTAAGTAAAATCTTGTAAGTACAAACTTTTTACGAAATTTCGACATAACCCGTACGTTTATATAACGTTTTCCAAGGTTTCAAACCTTAATTCAAAACACTTTTCACAATTTCGACACTTTCCGACAAAATTCCAAAATCTCAATCTTTAACGTTTACTAAAACGTTTTTCCCAAAATAACGTTCAATATCACTTCGTAAATGCATTTCACTTTCAAAAGTCCGTTAAAAACTCTCAAAATGACTAGTTAAGGCTTATTGGACTTTAAGGCCCAATAAGGATCCATTATAGTTTTTACATATCCAAAATACTTTCTAAGCCCAATACCAAGGCCTAATATCATATATAAGTCCAATATAAAAAGTAACAAAGTATTCTGGACCACAATAAGCCCTCCCATAAGCCACGGCTTAATGGGCTTATTAGGCCGTGAGCCCATAAGCTCCAAAATACATATATTAAGCTTAAAAATAAGCTAATAAGCTACGTATCGCATTTGGTTATCACCGTAGGCTATAATATTAGTCCATAAAAATATGACATACTAGGATAATAACCAAAATATCCCCCTTATGTTTCTATAAGGTGTCGTGGGCCTATAAGCCCAAAATAAGCTTATTCGAATCCCATAATAAGCCATAATAAGCCATAATAATCTATATACAAAATATGCTACATAGCAAATATATGTTTCTCAACCATCACGACCACAATATTAAAATTAACAAAACCTCATTCCTTGTTTCATTTCATTCGAACCCAAAACGCACCCTTTTATCCATTTTGTTTCCAAAAATCGATTTCTACGACGATCAACTTGTAAAACTAATATCTATGCATCAATATAAACCCAAAAGGACAAACAAAATTTAAATTTATAAAATTACAAGAAAATTTTCAAAAATATAGATTTCGACACGAACCAGACAACCCAAACATTGTCTATATGAATACCCGAACACTAGGATCAACCCCAAATCTTTATGTCTTCATGGTTTCTTGATCAAAGTTTAAAGAATATATGTGTTTGTGTGTTGTGGAGCTCGGACGAACAAGAAGAGAGAAAAGAAGGTGTGTGTTTTTTTTATTTCAAAATAATGATAAGTGTGTGTTTAGGACACACTATGCCTTTGTACAATGTTTAGACAAAGAAGCTAAAAACAAGCCTTCTTGTCCCCCTCGACTCACACGCCTCATTTAAGCATCCTAGGAAGGTTCGGGTCTTTCTTTTCGTGTCTGGATCACTTAAAATTCATAAAAACTTAACCGCAAAATATTTTCCAAAGTTAATTAGCATTTTTATTCTCCTTAAAAATATTTTTCCATTAACTTAGAGTTTTTACTTGCCATATTTACACTTTAAACCCTTCAAAACTCAGTTGGGCATTAACGGACGTGTTAGGACTCGTTTTTCGACATTTCTCAACATTCACAGGTTAAACCACCCGGAATACAAATAACATAATAGTACTTTCCAAAAAGGAATTATTAATCACAATAAACCATAAATCGTCTCAAATTTCATAAATTTACCACCGTCAACACGGTACAATATCTAAATAAACTGACAAACGTCAAATAGTCAAAGGACTAAAAACGAAATATTCAAAACACAAAAGGGGCAAAGGTTACATTCTACTCCCCCTTAAAAGAATTTTGACCCTGAAATTCAGCTACTAACATCACTAAACAAATGCGGGTACTTCATTTTCATCTGATCCCCACGTTCCTACGTGAAATCAGGACCTAGTTTCGAATTCCACCGAACCTTGACGATGGCAATCCTACTACGCTTCAGCTTCTTAAACTCTCTTTCCAAAATTTACACAGGCTCTTCCACAAAATTCAACTTAACATCAACTCGGATCTCATCAAAAGGCACTTGCAGTATTGGATCAGCCAAACACTTCTTAAGGTTCGACACGTGAAACGTGTCATGAACACCATTCATTTCCTCAAGTAAGTCTAACCGATAGGCCACAGAACCTACTTTCTCAATGGTCTCAAATGGTCCAACAAATCTAGGTGCTAGTTTCCTTTTCTTCCCAAAGCGTACCACACCTTTCCAAGGCGACACTTTGAGCAAGCCATAGTCACCTACACTAAACTCTAGAGGCTTCCTCCTCTTATCAGCATAAATTTTCTGATGATCACGCGCAGCCTTAAGTCTATCCTTAAACTGTGAGATCTTCTCAGTAGTCTCTTGCACTAACTCAGGTCCTATCAACTGACATTCTCCAACCTCAGCCCACATAATTGGCGAACAACACTTTCTACCATACAATGCCTTAAATGGAGTACATCTCACACTAGAATGACAACTATTGTTATACGAAAACTCAACCAACGGAAGATGAACATCCTAACTTCTTCCAAAGTCCAGGATGCACGTTCTAAGCATGTCTTCCAAAGTCTGAATAGTATGCTCACTCTGACCATCGGTCTGAGGGTGATAAGCCGTACTCATGTCTAAACGAGTTCCTAATGCCTCTTACATTGATTGCCAAAACCTTGATGTGAAGCGACTATCACGATCCGATATGATCGAGATTGGCACACCATGTCTAGCAACTATCTCATTCAAATACAATCTAGCCAATCTATCCATCTTATAATCCTCACGCATAGGTAGAAAATGAGCAGACTTAGTCAACCGGTCCACAATGACCCATATTGTGTCATGCCCACTACAAGTCCTAGGCAACTTAGTCACAAAATCCATAGCTATCCCTTCCCATTCCCACTCAGGAATCTCAAGTTGCTGCAGCAAGTCAGACGGCCTCTGATGCTCAGCCTTAACCTTTAAACAAGTCAAACACTTACTTACATACACATCTATGTCCTTCTTCATACCCGGCCACCAATATCTATCTCTAAGGTCATAATACATCTTATCAGCTCCTAGGTGTATAGAGTACTTTGACTTATGGGCTTCGTCCATTATCAGGGTTCTCACATCACCCTCCAAAGGCACCCATATTCGATCCAGGTAGTACAAAGTCCCATCACTTCTCTGTTGTATCATCTCATCCAAACCTTTCTACAATCCCACAGACTCATCCATAGCCTCCTTCTGAGCCGCCAGTATCCTATCCTTGATACTCGACTAAAGGGTCATATTCATAGCTCTAACTCTCTTAGGCTTTACTCTTTCCTTCCTACTTAGGGCATCAACCACCACATTCTCCTTACCAGGATGGTAGCGAATCTTACAATCATAATCACTAAACAACTCTATCCAGCGACGCTGTCGCATATTCAACTCTTTCTGACTAAAGATATGTTGAAGACTCTTATGATATAGATGACACTCTTTGTCCCATACAGATAATGTCTCCAAATCTTAAGGGCAAACACAACTGCTCCTAGTTCCAAATCATAAGTTGTGTAATTCTTCTTATGAATTTTCAACTGCCTAGACGCATAGGCTATTACCTTACCTCTTTGCAAGAATACACAACCTAGTCCTAACCCAGACGCATCACAATATACCACAAAATCTTCTAGTCCATCGGGGAGAGCTAGAACAAGTGCATTACACAACTTATCCTTCAAAGTTTGAAATGCCAATTCTTGTTCCTCACCCCAATCGAAAGTCTTACACTTCTGAGTCAAGATAGTAAGATACTTAGCTATCTTAGAAAAGTTCTCAATGAACCTACGGTATTATCCAGCCAATCCTAAGAATGAATGAACCTCAGTCGGAGTTCTAGCGGCCCTACAATTTTTAACAGCTTCAATCTTACTAGGGTCTACATGAATCCCATTACCATTTATCACATGCCTAAGAAACTGTACTTCTCTCAGCCAGAATTCACACTTAGAAAACTTAGCATACAGTTTCTCCTTCTTGAGTAGTTCCAAGACTAACCTTAAGTGTTCTACATGATCCTCCCAAGTCTTAGAGTTGATTAAGATATCGTCTATAAACACTATCACAAACTTATCAAGATAAGGCCTACAAACTCTATTCATCAAATCCATGAATACTGCTAGTGCGTTAGTCAGACCAAAGGGCATTACTGTGAACTTGAAATGTCCGTAACGAGTTCTAAATGTAGTCTTTGGAATGTCATCTTCATACACTCTCAACTGGTGGTATCTAGACCTAAGATTTATCTTTGAGAAAAACTGCGACCCTTGTAGTTGATCAAATAGATCATCAATCCTAGGAAGTGGATAACGATTCTTGATAGTCAACTTGTTGAATTCTCTATAGTCAATACACATCCTAAAAGAACCATCTTTCTTTTTCACAAACAACACCGGTGCTCCCCAAGGCAATGAGCTTGGTCGAATGAAACCGTTGTCCTGGAGTTCCTTAAGTTGTCCTGACAACTCCTCCAATTCAGAAGGTGCCAAACGATAGGGAGACTTTGCAATCGGTACAGCTCCAGGGATTAACTCGATTCGAAACTTAATTTCCCGAATAGGCGGCAATCTAGATAGGTCATCCTGGAATACCTCAGGAAAATCTCTCACTACTACTATCTCTTCTTGTTCTTTCTCTTTAGCCTTAGCACTCTTTAGTTGCCTCATATTTTCTTCCGGTTTCTCTCCTATTACTCTAAGCACCTTGCCATTCAGTAGTGGTATCCTCACTACTTTCTCATCACAAATTATTTCAGCCTTATGATTAGACAACCAATCCATAACTATAATCACATCAAAAATCCCATGCCCAAAAGGTATCAAATCAATGTCAAAGACATGACCCTCGATTTCTAGTTTGCAACCCTTAATAACCTTATCAATCTCTACTAGCTGCCTGCTAGTTATCTCAATCTCATATCTGAAACCTAATTCGCTAGGCTCTATGCCTAACAGAGGTATAAAAGTAGTGGAAACAAAACTATAGTCAGCACTAGAGTTAAATAAGGTAGTGGCAAAATGATTGTTTAAAGTAAACGTACCCGTCACAATGTTCGGATCCTGGCGAGCTTCCTCTGCTCCCAACATGAATGCCCTACCCCTAAAATTGGTCCCTTGTTCCCATGAACACTTGGACCCCCGTTATAAGAAATACGAGAGTTGGACAGTTTCCTCCTGGTCCTTGTGCACTATTCAATCTAGGACATTCTGGTTTGAGATGGTTGGTAATCTCACGTTCCATTATTAAACGCATGCTCCAGAGGCAGGTGTTGTGTTCCTTAGATTTTATCCGGGTTTCGACATTCTAGCCAACTCCTATAGATCCCCTTGCAAGATGACCTGGGCGGTAACAGTTGAAGCATGTGCGACAAGGCCCTCCGTGTGCATGGCAGGAGTTGCAGGTGGTACACTTGGGCTAAGCACCCATATTCTCTCTTCCTATAGGGTCTACGGTTGTAGAAAAAGCATTTCCAGTCCTAGCCGCTGTTATTATCATCCTACCATATCTTATCCTTGCTAGTTCCCCCACATTTCCTCTTTTCCAACTTATTAATTGATCATTCCTACAGCCATCACGTCATGCACTAGAAATCTTCACAGCCTTCTGCATAGTCTTTGGCTCTGTTGCTGCCACCATCCCACGGATCTGTGAAGCAAGGCCATACACGTATCTCTCAATCTTCCTACTTTTTGGGGTCACTAAATGTGGAACTAACCTAGCCAGCCCATGAAACCTATCAGTATACGCAGCATGGCAAGCCCCAACTATGGTGTGATTCCATAACTTAGTTTCCAACTTTTGCATCTCATGACTAGGACAAAACTCTTCTATCATCATAAACTTAAAGTCATTCCCTGACATACTAACAGCAACTTCCTGGTTTAGCATGCGGATCTGAGAGTTCCACACGGTTAAGGCCTTTACTTACAAAATGAACAAGCAGCGTATTTCACTTTTTGGTCAATATTACAACCACTCATATCCTGCACGGACTTCATTTTCTCAATCCATCAGGTAAGAACTATAGGACCTCCCTTACCATCATATTCCTTAGGGTTACAAGCTAAGAACTCCTTATATGAACAACCTACTCGATTGCCCAATTCCACTACACAAAGCTAACGTCTTCGGCTAAACAATCTCATTAACCACATTCCATTTTGAATTCCATATTCCGCTTGGTAACCAACCTGAGCTAAATGTGCGGGTAAGAGGTTCTGCAATGTCTTGGAAAATGATTGTCAAGAATGTCGGGGTGCTCAACCTACACCCCCATTGACATCCCTTACATTCCCCATTGAACAATTCCTCAACATTCCTAATACTCCCAACCCCCTGGTCCATATCCCTTGACCATTCAATTCGTCAGCACGCTCATCATTACCTCCCTTAGGTCCTCTACCTCTCCCACCTCTACCAACCCGTTCACAAGTATATCCGTCCCCGCAAAGATGGGAACGCGCCCCCCGTCCTCGTGTATTCGACAACGAAGCTGGACCAGCACTTCCGGGAGTCCTCATCCGTTGGCGGCATTATCTATACGAGAGAGAAACACTGGGCAACGTTAAGTAGGTGAGGCAAAGAATAACATAAATATAAATATATATCTATATATATATATATATAAATAAATATATATATATAATATATATTATATACACACACACCACCATCGGCACAATAACCCCACATATAATATCTGTACTATATATAAATTATAAACATAATACCTCCCATCTCTTTAATCATCATAAACTTAAAGTTATTCCATGACATACTAACAGCAACTTCCCGGCTTAGCGTGTAGATCTGAGAGTTCCACCACTTTAAAGCCTTACCCACAAATGAACCAATAGTGTATTTCACTTTTTAGTCAATACTACAACCACTCATATCTTGCACAGACTTCATTTTCTCAATCCATCAAGTAAGAACTACAGCACCCCCTAAGCCATCATATTCCTTAGGGTTACAAGCTAAGAACTCCTTATATGAACATCCTACTCGGTTGCCATTTACTATCACATTCCCAACGTTCTCCTGAATGTTCTCGTTAACCACATTACCATTTGGATTTCCAACATTTCCTTGGATACCAACATGAGCTAGCATGGAGGGTAAGTGGTTCTGTAATTGTGGAGCAATGATCGTCGAGAAGTCGGGTGCTCCTCCCATACCCCTATTGACTCGCTCTACATTCCCATTGACTCCCTCTACGCCCCCATTAGCTCCCACCCCTTGGTCATTCCTTTGACCATTCAATTCATCAACACGCTCATCATTACCTCCCCTAGGTCTTCTACCCCTCCCACCTCTACCAACCCGTTCACCCGTTCCCCGTCCTCGTGATTCGGTAACAGGCCGGCCAGCACTTTGGGTCATCACCCTTGGCGGCATTAATTACACGAGGGAGAACAAAGGCAATGTTAGGTAGGTAGGAAGACTAGCATATATATATATGTGTATATATATATATATATATAATATCTTACTATACATATAAATATACACATAATACCACCTTATGGTGTCAACATCGATTTGTGTGGACGACATTACTAAATATAAGTGAGTTGTGATACGCTTATAACTATGTTGGTCACTGCATTTATATTCGCATCCTTACCCAGTCGTACTCAATATAGAGCTCACACATTTCAATGACTGACATAACTAAAGCACCAAACCGCGAACACGCGAAAGCAAGCAAAAGCGGAACACCGCGCACATAGATCCTATACGCAACTAAATGATGGATCTTAGGTTATAGTCTAGGCCAACCCACCTAGTTTTCTATAACATTGGCTCTAATTACTAATCTGTCACACCCCGATAATGGTGGAAACTCGAGAATGCAACATAATGATCAATCATAACACAAGATACAATATAGAGAAAAACTACAATGCATAAACTTCAAGTGTTACGAAGACCATCAACCTCAAACAACCTCGAGTGACGTCCCAAATCATAACCAAATCCATAATCTCTTATGATTCCAATAGCCCACACAGGGGTCCAAATCCAAACTTAAACCAAAACTTCCAAAATACTAAGAACCAAACAAAATAAACAAGCAAGACTTCACATGAAAATCCACACGGGATACTTCTAAGCCTGCTATCATAGATCACCAACCTATTCATCTTTCACTTCACCTGAAAATGATACTCAAAAACGTAAACAATGATGTTGGTAAGCTCGTAAGTTTGACCTTAAACCCAAAAACTGTGCCAATATTTCAAAACAATGGACAATAGTGCAATATCATAGTGAATATATATATATATATATAAACAACCCATGACATAGCATCCCCGCTAGTCACGTAACACTACCTAGCAATCCCGCTAGTCAATTACCATATGTCACTTACGCACCTAAATGGCCTACCAGCTGGAGCACTAAATTAAGGAAGGACCTCACACATACCAGGGTAGGCGTACCCATCCGCTCCAATAACTACACAAATACTGGGTAGGCGTACCCATCCGA
>BQNB010041802.1:0-29333 GCA_026074375.1 Tanacetum coccineum
TTGGCGCTTTATCAACAGTAGCCGTAGGTACTGGTTCACTATCTGTAGATTGCTCAAAGTATTCATCAAACATCGGTTGGAATAAATCTCTAGATCTCTATCTGTCGGTGGAATGTTTATAGTTGCGGGGACATATGATGGGGCGAACCTTGAATTGAGTTATCCAGGGGTCATCATGAAAGGCTCGGGTCCTGAACTGATGCGCACAGGAGCCATTGGTTCCTCTAAATCGAGTTTTGAACAGCCTGAGTCCAGATACCAAAGGATGATATGTACCACCTGCATTTAAAAACAGTCGAATTTGGAGGGTTTGGAATTTCGGATCCCCAATTTGTTTTGGGGTCCTGTTGGTTAGCTGACATAGTAGTACATGTCACAGGAAGCCTAGTTAAAGGGCACAGTTCTCCTAAGGAGAATTTCTTTCCTGTGGGTCTCCATTGATAACCAACATTAGCAAATAGTTTGCTCGTTGCTTTCCAAACCTGCTTGGTCTTGTTCAAACTGTTATTAGACAGTTTGCCTTTTGGTTTCCAAATCTGCTTCCCTTTATTCAAGACAATTTTAACAGTGGGGGTAGCATTCACAGAGCTCAAAATATTAACAACACACATTTCATGATTTGCAGAATTCAAACATTTGTTACACGTTTTGCACACAGATTCAGAATTCGAATTAATTACAACATGCTTAGAGCTAATGCTAGAATCAACTCGATTCACTTTTGTCCAAACAGACTTATTTGTTCTAGGATGGTCTTCTACTTTCTTGTTATTCACACTCTTAGCTGGCAGGATCCTATTGTGCTTTGTATTGCTTCTAGGCTTTGATCCGCTTGCACGAGTGGAACTGCTTACTCCTGTAGAAGGAATCACCTGGACATTAGACGGTTGAGTTTTCTGGTGCACTCCATGTTTCTGTGTGTTATTAGTAGATGTACTGCATGTATCAGTAAAAGTAACTTGCTTTTTCCTAGTTAAAGGGATAGAAGGAGCCTTGCTATCTCTTTCGGTGAATTCTTTTGGGCAAGTGCCAATAACATATTCTACCAATTCCTGAGAAAGCTTAGTGTATTGACAAGCATAGTTAAGTACATTATCCAGTGGTTTAACTACTCTAGCTTCCTCTACAATCTCCCTAACTGTTTCTACACTCTCCTTAAGATGGTTGATATAGGTTAAATGAGCATTCCTATTGTTCTTAAGGCGAGGAGGGATTGGTTCTACATCTATGGCATACATACCAGGAGCAAGAACTTTTGTTTTGACAGAACTTCTAGCGGCAACTTTCAAATTGCCTTCTAATTGAGCCTTTAGATCCTCAATCTGTGTTAACAAGGAAGATGTCTTTTACTCAAACAATTCCTTGTAATGCTGCTTCACCTCTTCTAGTTCTACTATAACGGATTCATTTTGTTCAATAAGAGTAGTGACATCGTTAGCATTATAAGGCTCACAGCTTCTGTCATTCACATTCGAGACTAGAACTTTCAAGTCTCTAATCACTTTTGTTCTTTGTTCTTGATATGATTTTCTAGTTGTTATTCTTGATAAAATCAGTTAAAATTCAGGAAATCCTGAGAGTTTGTGATTTCGTTATTGTCCAAACTTTCTAGTAGGTGTTGTTACTTCAATTGGAAATTTAGGTATTCCCTTTCAAGTTTTGAAACATGTCTTTTTCTCATTTTGATCTTTAGACCATCTCGTTTAAGAGATAGACATGTGATTTTTCCTCATCATATAAGTTGTTTCGACAAACAATTAGCAATAAGATTCCTCATTTACAATGAGAGGGTTTTTCTTTCAATTTCAGCTCTTTGCTTGTCACAGTATTCTAGTCACTTCGTCATTCATTTGATCAAAAATTCTCTTCCTTTACTTTAACTTCTTTAAAGAGGGCCGTTGAACTCTGAAAGTGTTCTTTAAGGTTTTGAAAATGGCATAACTTCGTGTGGGTAACTCTTTTTGTTGCTCAAAACCTCTTCCCTTCTGTAACACCTGTTGGGGTGATTTTCTTTTTTTCTACATTTTGTCAAATTCTGTAAAAAGTGTGTGAGTACATATAGATTACTTCACTTGACTTTTAGTTGGAAGAACTCTGGGGACAAGCTTGACAGGAGTATTGGGTGGATACACTGTCAATGCTGAAAGTGGTTTTGGAACTGAGGTCTCAGCCTTTTTCCTGTCATTATTATCTATGGACCAAAATATCTGTTCTGGGGTCAGATTTCTTTGTGGAGCAAAGGTCGCAAGAAGGTTCTCCTTCGAGTAATCTGGGGGGGGGGCAATCCTAACTTTATTTTCCACACATTGAGGGCTTTTCATTTTCTCCATCATTCTTTTCCTAGTTATCTCAGATATCTCACGAGTATCCTCTGAGTCATGTACAACAGGGCGTGCATGATTGGACATGACTAATATATGACCATTATAGAGGGCTGGTTGAACTTGCTTCGCACGAGTGAGACATAAGGGATTTTTATAGCCTATCGCTACCTTGTTCTTTTCATCATAAAATGATTTTGGTTTACATATCATGTGAACCGTTTGAACAGACTGATCTTGTTTGTATAATCTATCTTCAACCTTTTCTTTTAGCCTTTTAATGTCTAAAAACTCTTCAAGGAATTTGTCTTCTTTTTGTTTAAAATCCTTTTTCAAAATGATCGCTTCTTCCCTCACTATCTTATGATGGTTAAGAGTAGAACGAAGTTGCAATTGTGCAGAATGAAGTTCTGATTTTAAAGAAGTTTCTTTTCGATTTCGGTCAGAGATAATTATTCTCATTTGTTCATCAATCTTTCGTTCTCTATCAGTTAATTCAAACTTAGCCCGTTGTTCATACACCCCGACCAGTTCTTTATATCTCGCAAGTTCAGAAGTCAATGTGTCATTAACTACTTTAACCTGCTTATTTGCTGACATACTTTGGACACCCTGTTCATGCATTTCATCGAGAATTGACATCAATGCATCATTTCGTACAGAAGATACATTACTTTGTACAACATGTTCTTCGTTGTCTTCCACATACTGATCATACGGAATAATATTACTATCACTCGTATAGTCAGCATCAGAGTCAACAACGTAGTTGTGTTGTACATCGCTTTGCATCTCGTGTACTTCATGATATCATCAATATGATCTCAAAGGTATCATGATCTTATACCATCAAACTGACGTATTCGAGTCATATGATGGCCCGGCTTCATCGTAGATTGGATCTTCAGATGAAAGATTTACCATGAACATGGTCTGTGTGGTGGGAGCCTCATCAACATCAGAGTCGAATGCATCGCATTGATCAGCTTCAAAGACATGGTCCACATTGAGTGCCAAATCATCCACATCGTCATCAAAATTGGTGACCTGTTCTCCTGCAAGAAACAACAACTGCTCTTCATCCAGTACAGCACCATTTTCATGAGCATTCATCAGCAGCATCTTGTCTTTGAAGTAGTCTGAATCCTGAGGACGCTTTGGTTGTGGACAATCTAGTGATTGGGTGCCCGATTCCTTTGCAGTTGTAGCACATAATGGGTTTAGCTTGACCAGGATTCATGTTTCCAACTCTGTTCTAACCTCCCACATTCCCAGCTACAACATTTCCTCTTGCATTGTTCCTCTGAAATGGTCTTCCTTGATTATTCGCATTGTATCTTCCTCGAACATCTGAACCAACAACTCTGCGTCTTGACTGTAGCATTGTTCTTGCGTTGAGAAGTTCGGGAGTTGATTGTTCATTTGAGGATGGTTGTGCTTTGAATGTTGATTAAGGGGGCCAATGTGTTGGTTAGGCTTTCATTCAAGTTATCCGTTGAAGTGCTTTCCTTTGTCCATTTGACAGTTATAAACAATTGATTGGTTTTTGATTTGAGGATTGTGGAGGGACTCAGATGATTGGTTGGATAATTCTGATTTGTATGCAGTGACATAGTGCAAGGGGTCTCAATAGGTTGAATGGAACCTTCCCACTCATCATTCTGTTTCATTTGAATGTACCTTCATGGTTGCTTCAGTAGGCATACAAACTGATCAAAGTCTAGAATCTTTACAAACTTGTTTAGTTTGACTTCTAGTAATGTATTAATCCATTCAGGTAAAACATGTTGTTCACAAACTTTAGAGTTAAGCTGACACTTCTGGACATGCGTCATTTTGATGTTTATCATGGCGCTTAATGGCTTCGAACTAACATAGTAACAATGAATCGGTCTCTCTTTGATTTGACAGGAAGTGTTCAAATTCATCGTATAACTGAGATTCCCTGTCATCCTTTGTTAACTCAGAACCTTCCAGAATCATCTTCACATTGTCCCAAATGTCTTTGGCGTCAGTGTAATGGTTGAGGGGATTGTGCGGTGAGATGTCTTTTGGTATACCTTGTAAGTATAGATATCTCGTAGCACGAATGTCAGCTTTTACCTTTCCTTTTCTTTTGCAGAAAGGTCTGTAAAGACTTAGCACGTTCTGGGACCTAGTTGGATGTACACCTCAGTTTCTTCAGCATCTTCAGCAGGAGTTTGTATGAACGTTCCCATTTGAAATGGACCTTCAGTAATCGATTTCATAATGTTCTCTCCATTATCTTTTCCCAGACAATACAGACGAATGCGTTGTTGCCAAGATTCAAAGTCTGTTCTGTCAAGCATTGGTGGGCGTGTATCAATTTAGGAACCGCTTACTAAATATCTTTGACATATTAGACGTCTTGATAGTATTGGGTTATGAATGCAATGAACGTTTCAGGGATTTTTAAGTCTAAGATTTAAACCGATAAGAAGTTTACCGGGATTTTACAAAATCAATAGAAAAACCGTAAATGAATAATTGGTTGTGATATTTGGTTTGTTGATTTGTTTGAAATTTGGCGCAGTTTGATTATGAAAAATAAATAAATTTTACCCTATTACCAAAATCTAAATTTGGTGTAAAAATAAGCTAAAAAGGCTAAAGAAAAAATTATATTTTACTTAATTTTTCCCGCCAAAAAGTGTCGCTAAAAAGGTGTCGACCGAAATAATTTTTACCCTATTACCAAAATTTGAATTTGATGTAAAAATAAGTTAAAAAGTCTATAGAAAAAAGATTACAAATTACTTAATTTTTTCGCCAAAAAGTGTCGCTAAAAGGGGTGTCGTCTGGATACTTTTTTTTTTAATCAAACCGCTGCGTATGGGATATTAGGCAAACCGCCGCTGAAATTGGCAACTCGCCGTGAGGTTTAGCAAACCGCCATGAGCAACTCGCCTGCTAAAAATAATCAAACCGCTGTGAGCAACTCGCCGTGTCAATAACTCGCCGCCTAGAAAAACATAACTCGCCGTGGAATAAAAAGATAGGCAACTCGCCGGCTAATAAAATAATCAAGTAACTCGCCGCCTTGAACAACTCGCTGTCAATTTAGTAACTCGCCGCTGTCAAACCGCCTCCTAAAATGGCAACTCGCCACTTAAATTGAGGCACTGCCGTTGATTTTTACCTTAAACGTGGATATTGCTCAATACTTGTCAATCGCCACGATGAACACTTGTGCAAATAACCAAAATCAGCCCATATGATTTTTCCAGACCACTAACTAGGATACAACTATCAATATTAAGTGTGTTATGTCGATTTAACAAAACCTTAACTCGTATCTTCTTTGAGAATCGTCTATTATGAAGCAAACCCTCCACGAAAGATCACTAAGCACCCTTTAAAAGCTTTTTATTTGCTATAGGAGCTTGTATTTGCCACGAAATTTGTATCACTCATACCTTTTGATGTGTAGAACAAGTGAGAGCAAAGATTAACAATTTAATAGCCTCAAAAATAAAAGTGTGCGTGGTTTTTTTCTTCAAAAATGAGCCACGAAATTTGATATTTAACCACACAAATCAAACACGAATGCCACCAGGTCCTGCTAAAAATTGTAAAGAATCAGTTTAAATCATTAACACGGTGATGATTCGAGTGGTTTAGCTAGTTTCTAGTGAGAGAAACACAAGAGAGAGATTCTAGAGAGAGAGTGTGTGTATGTGTTTTGAAGTGTGAAAGATTTGACTAGCTTGCCTCTTCCAAAGTTGGAAGAGGCTTATATAGTTTTTACAAAATAACGGGTATTAGTACCCGCTTTCTTTAAAACGAAAGCTACGATTAACTATTAAACTAAGAACTATTATAAACAATAAATATACGGGGTGACCGAGTCTTTTACTCATATCTAACACTATTATATTCACTATCTAAGTCTTTTTCATCTAACGATAATTGGTCATCACTAAAAAATTCGGTTTCGAAAAGTACCTCATTAGATGCTTTATCCATAAGACATTTTTTGTATTTAGTATTTTCTTCTTCATCTTCGTCGCTATCACTCCATGATCCTCCAACGAAGGCTCTTTGATTGTAATTTCTTGATATTTTTGGACACTCCCCGATGAGATGGTTTGGATCTCCACATTTAAAACATTTTCTTTCGCTTTTGCCATTTTTGTCGTCTTTATTTCTTTGGGATAACTTTCTTTCATCATGTGGTTGTCTTACGAATCTTCCTCGTCTTTTGAAAAATTTCTTGAAATCTCTCACGGCCATGGCGTATTCTTCGTCTTCACTATCGGAAGTCGAACTATCTTCATCACTAGATTCCTTTTTGGCCTTCAAAGCAAGAGATCTATTTTGTTCTCTTTTGCCTTTGACCATTTCGGAATCTTTCTTTATTATCACTTCATAAACTTTCAAGTTTCCAATAAGCTCGTCAAGTGATAATGATGTCAAGTCTTTTGACTCTTCAATAGCCGTAACCTTTGCGCGCCATTTAAGATGAAGTGCCCTAAGAAATTTCCTAACATAATTCTTGCTAGATAAACCTTCATCAAGTGCTTTTAGACTAGTAATAATAGTGTTAAATCTAGCAAAAGCATTATCTATCGATTCCTATTTCTGCGAATCGTAATGGTTCATATTGTAGAACCAAGAAGATCTATTTTATTATCTTTGACGTGACTATTGCCTTGGTGAGTGATTTAATAAAGTATCCCAAAATTTTTTTTGCGGTTTTTCACATAAAAAAATCTTTATATTCATTAGTGCAGAGTATTATTAAATACCATATTTGCTTTATTATTTTTAGCATGTTTCTTTTTTTTAAGATCATCGTTTTGTTTATCAAACGGGTACTTATCTCATCCTTTTTAGTTTTGGGATTATTTTAAATAGGAGGAAAATCACCATAGGCAATAACATGCCAAAGATTTAGATCTTTTGATTTCACATAAGTTTCGAATCTATTTTTACAATAAATAAATCTATCACTTTTAAATAGTGGTGGTCTTTGCATAAGATAGCCCTCTAATTATTTTTCGATTCCAGTATATCGATTCAAAGTTTTTAAATACGATTTTTTTAAAAATCTTGTTTGACGTGGTCATGATACAATTGTGGAAAACTAGAAGGGGGTGATAGTTTACGCATTTTTAATTTATGTTATGTTTTTGTTTTATAAAAACCTTAGATTCGACTTTAGGTGATCTCAATGTGTGCACAATATGAACAATACAAGTAACGTTAATAATCATGCAAGTAAATATGATGGAAAAGATGATTAGAGTTCAGCATTGGATCATACCACAACACAAGGAGTTTATGGATGGTTCAGTAACGAAGCACCTCTTCGTCCTACTCCACTCCTCGAGCACCAAACTCGAGAGTTCTTTTCACTATGTCAACAAACTCCCTTTAAGCGGAGAAAACCGTACACAGCTAAGCTTACACCAATTTCCGACACTAAGCTAAATGTCGAGTTCTAATCCTAGCTAGAACCAATCTATCACAACTTCTATTCACACTACTTCACACAAATTCACTCCTTTGCTTCACTTCATAACTTCTCTTCACTTCACAACTTGTCTAGTCTTCACAACTTCACTTCGCCAAGACACTACTATGATCACACCAATCTAACACTACTTACTATGATCACTACGATCTAACTATACTTTCAATGATCACCACAACATGACGGGCAATCTATCACTGCTGTGCAATTTTGTTGAAAAATATTTGGGTACCGTTCATTTTGGCAATGATCAATTTGCTCCAATTCTTGGTTATGGAGATTTGGTTCAAGGAAATATTACGATCAACAGGGTTTACTACGTCGAAGGTCTCAATCATAATCTTTTCTCGGTTGGTCAATTCTGTGATGCGGATTTGGAGGTTGCATTTCGGAAATCTACGTGTTTTGTTAGAGATCTTCAAGGAAACGACTTACTAACCGGTAATCATGGAACTGATCTCTATACAATTTCTCTTCAAGAAACAACTTCATCAACTCCAATCTGTCTCATGGCTAAAGCATCACCAACTCAAGCATGGTTATGGCATCGAAGACTTTCTCATCTCAACTTCGACTACATCAACTTGCTTTCAAAGAAGGATGTTGTGATTGGTTTACCAAAACTGAAGTATGTCAAGGATCAACTATGTTCCTCTTGTGAAGTGAGTAAAGCAAAACGAAGTTCATTCAAGTCAAAGACTGTTCCAAGTTCAAAAGGACGGTTAAATTTGCTTCATATGGACTTATGTGGTCCAATGCGGGTTGCTAGCATAAATGGGAAGAGATATATTCTGGTAATTATCGATGACTACTCCAGATATACTTGGACACTCTTTCTACGTTCCAAGGATGAAACACCAGAAGTTTTAAAAGACTTTCTCACGATGATCCAAAGAAATCTTCAAGCCCCAGTAATTTCTGTTCGCACTGACAGAGGCACTGAGTTCTTAAACAAGACACTTAATGCATTCTTTAAAGAAGAAGGAATTGAGCATCAAACTTCTACACCTCGAACACCTGAACAGAACGGCGTTGTCGAAAGACGAAACCGCACTCTTGTTGAGGCTGCTCGAACGATGCTTTCAGCTTCTAAACTTCCTTTATTCTTTTGGGCTGAAGCAATTGCAACCGCATGCTATACTCAAAACAGATCAATCATCATCCCAACTCATGAGAAAATGGCATATCACATCATTAATGACAGAAAACCCTCAATTAAACACCTTCACATCTTTGGTTGCACTTGTTACCTAACCAGAGATGGTGAGAACTTGGATAAGATGAAAGAAAAAGGGGATCCGTGCATTTTGGTGGGATACTCCACTCAGTCAAAGGGATATCGTGTCTACAACAAGAGAACAAGGTTGATAGTTGAATCCATCCATCTCAGATTTGATGAGATCAAAGAGATGTCTGAGACGTCTGTTGCTAATGACACTTCAGGCCTCGTTCCCCAACGACAAAAGGCGTCAGATTATGACAACCCTGACCCCGCACCAGAACTACAAAATGTTTCTCCTTCAGCAGATACAACAGTTCCATCACAACAGGAGTTGGATCTTCTTTTCGGTCCTTTGTACGATGAATTTTTCAATGATGGTACTTCTCGTGTCAACAAGTCTTCTTCTCCCACCGATAATTCTGCTCCACAAGACACACACCCTTCAACGTCCGTTTCGTTAAGTTTTACCAAACTTACTATTTTTAGTAACCTTAACGCTTTTCCTTAAATATGTTAACGACGTCCTTAAATGATACTAATCAATATATATCTGTTACTATATGTTTCGCTAGTGTTTAGAAAGTCCGAAAATGTCCGAAAGTGTCCGAAAACCCATTTTACTATTCACATCAGCAACTATTCATTCGGTTTTGTCGAAAAAATGTTTCAAGTTTTATTTGGCTATAACTTGGTCGTTTTAAGTCCGATTTTAGTGTATGATATATGAAAATCTATCTACTCGAAACGAGCTCTCCAAAAACTACTTTTATGCCTAATGAAAACATTCCTAAGTCGCTCAAAACCTCAAAACCATTTCGGATCAGCAAGCACTTTTTGTCAAAAAACGCAACCAAAATCCACCCAAACTTCACAATAGTGCCTAATCTAGTCTAATCTCCATTCACACTAATCATACAAAACACACTAACATTACCTAATTCTTCATTTCTATTGTTGCAACCATCATCCAACTCTCATCTCACCAAGAATATATTATTAAATAAGTGAAACAAAGCAACATCATTATTTATAAAATCTTGTTTTATAGTCCTTCAAAAATTCAAACACAACATGTAGATGTATGGATCTTGAACATATATGAAAGAACATAAGCAAACCACAAGAAAATATTTAAGACACTTACAAGAATGACAACAAGTAGAGTAATCCACAAGATCTATACCCCAAAATAATAGATCTATAAAACCCAACAACAAATCTTTAAACCCTACACTAACTTAGATATTGAAGAAAAACCTTTAAACCAAAGAACCAATACTTGCAAACACCTTAGGTAGCCTTAGAAATGAACCTAGAATGCTTGGATTATGCAAGAAATCAAAGATATGAAAACCCTAAAAGGGGTGTATGCTTGCTATGAACTAAGGAGCCAAAGGAAGGGAAGAGAGAAATTTTTGAAGACTATGTGAAAGAATGAAACCCTAAAGTGTGAAATGCTTAGTATTTATAGGATAATAGGGGGTCTAGGGTTTCATGGTGCTACAAGTGACCAACACACACCAAAGGTGTGTGCACACCTTTGCTTGGCCGAAACCAAGCCACAAGGACCATGGGTTCAAATTTTTAGATCATGGTTCATATTAGATGCATAAGCTTAGTCAAATGAGGTCAAATGAAGTCAAAATGTGTAAGAATCACATGATCTTGTCTAACTTGAGAAAATGTGCATGAGAAGGACCCTCTCATGTGTCACTTTCATGCACACATGCATGGGATTTTCAAAACATGCTCTTGTATTTAATTTCAAAGCTCATGGTTTATTTGGTTTGGGGTTTAGGCATCCAATATATAGCAAGAGAAGAGGGTGAATGGAATTTTTTACTTATGAATACGAGATGGATGATAACTAAAGTTTACACGAAAAGCTTTTGGGTTTCCAGGGTTCCGTTAGGTCAAAAACGCGAAAAACGCAATTTAAACGTTAAAGCGTAAAAATAAATACCGGGAGTGATCGTAAACTACGAAACACTTAGAAAAGATAAAATAACTAATATAACATCTAAACTAATCAAAATCCAAAGTCGAAACACGTCCGATGACGTTTTTCAGATTTACGCGGGTTAACTTCCCGGTAAACTGCCAGATTCAAACGTAACGTATAAAAGTCAAAAATAATTATCGAAAAAGTTTAAAATATTGACCTGAAATTCTCGGGGTGTGAAATTCTTCCCCCATTTAAAGAGCTTTGTCCTCAAATCTTAAGACGTGGACTAAGGGTTAACGAAAAGATGAGGGTAGTTTTTCTTTATTTGGTCCTCGCGCTCCCAAGTAAACTCGGACCCTCGTCTCGAATTCCAATGGACCTTCATGATTGGAATGCGGCTTTGCTTTAGCCATCTAACTTCTCGATACATAATTTCAATTGGTTCCTCAATGAAATTAAGCTTGTTATTAATCTGGATCTCATCCAACGGAATAGCTAGTGGTTCGTCTGTAGGATCCCGATAAACACTTCACTTCATATTACACAACACGAATCGAACCAAGAAACTAGAAAAGAGATAATGGTTTAGAGAGAGAAAGAAGAGAGAGAGAGAGTTGAGAGAGAAAAGGAAAAGAAAATGAGAAAGATATATTAGAAATGAAACTTGGTTACTTTTTCTAAAGAAGAAAAAGTATTTATACCCCGACACATTAAGTGACGTTCGAGATATTTGACTAGGACTCGGGTTTTGCTTGGGATTAAACCCGAAACATATACAATATTAGATTAACTATAGAGCCCGATTTCCGATATTATACTATTACAACATTAACTAATTAAATGACCGAGACTCGTACACGTAATGAACGAACTTCCAGTTCGACTCAATATTTTGAGGCTAACAGTGTTGTATAACGCTTTGCATCTCGTGTACTTCGTGATACTTATCTTCATAATCTAAATCGTATTCACGATCTTGTACCTCAGATGGAATATTCGAGTCATAAGATGCCCCGGCTTCTTCAGATGTGAGATTTGCCATGAACATGCTCTGTGTAGTGGGACTCTCATTAACATCATAGTCGAATGCATCACATTGATCAGCTTCAAAGACATGGTCCACATTGAGTGCCAAATCATCCACATCGTCATCAAAATTGGTGACTTGTTCTCCAGCAAGAAACAACAGCTGCTCTTCATCCAGTACAACACCATTCTCATGAGCATTCATAAGCAACATCTTGTCTTTGAAGTAGTTTGAATCTATGTAACACCCCCAAATTTACAACAACGCAGCGGAATACCACTTTGGGGTGCTACTTCATAATACACAGCGCTAGATACAAAAGGGATAGAAGCAGCCGCCTTGGCTATCTCATTTCCCGTTCGGATTCTCCTGAATTTTTTTTGGGCAAAGTGGCCAATAACATATTCTAAAAAACGCAACAAATTCATGATAAAGCTTATGTATTGACAAAGCATAGTTAAGTACAATTATCCAGTGGTTTTTAAACTACTCTAAAGCTAGCTTCCTCTAAACAATCTAATCCCCTAAACTGTTTTTCATTCTTTTCTTCTTTCTAAATAACTGTTTCTCTTCTTTATCTTTTTCTTTTCTATCTACACTCCTGACTTTCTTTCTACTTCTTTCTAACCTCTTCCTCCTTAGATGGGTTGAAATAGTTCAATGAGCATGTTCCTATTGTTCTTCTTAAGGCGGAAGGAGGATTTTTTTTTTTTGGTTCTTTCTACAATCTATAAAAAACATCTATGGCATACAATATACCACGAGCAAGAAACTTTTGTTTTGGACAGAACTTCTAGCGGCAACTTTAATTTGCCTTCTATTGATCCTTTAGATCCTCAATCCCAGTGTTAACAAGAAGATGGGTCTTTTTCATTAGTGGAAGCAATGCTATCTGAATAGTCTACAAAAAAATGACTCAAACAATTCCTTGTAATGCTGGTGCTTCCTTAATTTCTCTTCTAGTTCTTTCTAAAACTAAACTCTAAAAACAACACAAGCATCATTTTGTTCAATAAGAGCATGTGACATCCGTTAGCATTATGAAGAAGGCTCACAGTTTTTTTTGTCATTCACAATTTTCGAGATTAGAAAACTTTCCGTCAAAGTCAAAGTCTCCTTCCTAATTCACGTTATTTTTTCTTTTTTTTTTTTTCTTGAATCGAAAATCTCAGATTTCTAGATTGTTAATCTTAAAAAAATGAGTTAAATTCAAGGAACAATCCTGAAGAAGTTTGTGATTTGTGTTTATTGTCAAAAAAAAAAAACTTTCCTTGTAGGTGTTGGATTACTTCAATTGCAAATTTAGGTATTCCATTTCAAGTTTATGAAACATGGTTTTTAGAAAATATCTACATTTATGAACTTTAGATAGAGAGACAAAATCTCAGTTTCCCAAGATCTAGACAAAAACGTGATATTTTTTTTTTACCAACATCATACAATAGTTGAATTCGACCAAACATTTATAGCAATCTAGATTCTCATTTGCAATGAGAAGTTTTTTTTTTTTTTTTACAACCCCTCACTCCCGACCGAAGGAGTCTCTCTCTCTCTCTACAGTGCCACACATATCTATATCGCTAACTACCACAACCACCTCTCGCCGCTCGCGCTAGGGGTGGGCGGCGAGGGGCGGGGTCAGACGGGAGGGGGGGTCCTAGATCACTCTCCCCCCTCAACCCCCTCGCGACAAAATCACCACCCACCACACTACCTCTCCCAATCTACACTCTCGACACCACAACGAGGAGGGGGGGCTGGGGGAGAGAGACACCACTCTCCTACATACCCAACAACGCTCCTCTCTCGCAACATGCGTGTGTGGGTGCCCTAGCGCGAACCGATCTACATACATCTCACACACTCACTACCGAACCCTCCCTCACACCAAAACAGCTGCGAACCGAACACTCCTGCTAGAGATCTAAACACAGCCACATCTATACCACCTATACATCCCCACCCCCAAACACACAAATACTTTACACTAGGAAAACCAGTCACCACACGTAGGCACAGTACCCACACAAAATCAAATCGTAAAAAATATGCATCCAAACCCCCTTACACATCTAAAACGTACTGTGATTTGAGGAGCGTGTGACTATATAAGATAAAAAATATCCCACGCTCAGGTTTAGAAACTCATCCCCAATTCCATCCTGGTAAAAATGGTGGGTGATTATCTTTTGCAAGTTTTGGGTCAAATTCCGTATAAAGTGTGTGAGTACATAAAGATTAATCGGTTCACATTTTTTGACTTGTAGTTGGAAGAACTCTAGGGACAAGCTTGACAGGCGGGGGGTTGAGTTATTGGGTGGTACACTGTACATGGGGAAAGTGGTTTTGGAAACTGTGGTCTCAGCCTTTTTCGCGTGTCTTCCAATTATCTAATGGACCAAAATTCGTGTTCTGGGGGTCAACAAGATTTCTTTGTGGTAGGCCAAGGTGCAAGAAGGTTGTTCTCCTTCGAGTATCGGGGGGGCAAGTCCTAAACTTTAATTTTCCACAATAAAGTATGCTTTTTATTTTCACAAGCATTCTTTTCCTAGTTATCTCAGAATCTCACTAGTAATCCTCTGAGTCATGTACAACAAGGGCGTGGGCATGAATTGGACATGACTAATACATGACCATTATAGATGGCAGGTTGAACTTGCTGTTGTACGGGTGAGACATAAGGGATATTTGTAGCCAATCGCGATACAGTTTGTTCATTTTCATCAAAAATGCATTTTGGTTTACATATCATGTGTAACCCGTTTGAACAGACTGATCTTGTTTGTATAAATCTATCTCAACCGTGTCTTTTAGCCTTTTAATGTCTAAAAACTCTTCAAGAACTTGGTCTTCTTTTTGTTTAAAATCCTTATCAAAATGACCGCTTCTTCCCCTCATGTCTCTTATATGGTTAAGGGTAGACAAGTGTGCAATTGTGCAAATGAATTCCGATTTTAAAAGAAGTTTCTTTTCGATATCGGTCAGAGAAAATTATTCTCATTTGTTCATCAATCTTTCATTTCTCTATCATTTAATTCTAACTTAGCCCTATTGTTCATACACCCACCAAGTTTCTTTATATCTCGCAAGTTCAGAAGTCAGTGTGGTCATGTAACAACTTTTAACCTGCTTATATTTTTGCTGACATGGGAGGCTTTGTGGCGCAGTCAAAAATAGGAGCCGGAATAACGGGAGATGGGGGGGGAGGGGGGTGGGGGGAGGGGGGGGGGGGGGGGGGGGGGGGGGGGGGGGGGGGGGGGGGGGGGGGTGGGTGGGGGGGGGGGGGGGGGGGGGGGGGGGGGGGGGGGGGGGGGGGGGGAGCATTTCATCGAGAATTGACATCCAATCACTCATTTCGTACAGAAGATACATTACTTTGTATAACATATAAACACATGTCTTTCCTTCGTAATGTCATTTCACAACACACTTGGATCAATAAGCAAGACTAATAAAATCACACACACATCATTTATAAAAATGGAATAATATTAACTAATCGCTATCACGATCACAATCGTATAAGGGATAGTCAGACCAATCAGAAAGTCACAACAAAACAGGAGTTCGTCATTGTAAACATCCGCTTTGCATCTCGTGTAAACTATCATGCATGATAACTACATAGCCCAAAAAAAAAATGATCTACATGAATCTACTACAAAAGGTAACATGATCTTGTACCACCGCTCAAACGGTGGGAGTATATCGAGTCATATGAAATGATGTGCTGCATTGTGGATAATGTGATGTATATGGCCACGGCATATGAATAGGGCCCGCCCGGCCTGCGATGGCCCGGAGATGATGGCCCCGCATCATCATCGTATAATTGGAATCTTCAGATGAAAGATATTACCATGAACATGGTAAAGTTTTTTGGGTGGGTAAGAAGCCCTCACAGATCAACACAAATAATAAAAAAAAAAGTAAGACATAAAAACAGAGTCGAATGCATCGCAATCAGACAGTTTGAACAATAACGATAAATCATTAGAAATTGTGATGCACACTAATCAAAACACCCAAGGCCCATGGTGCCCACCCCCCCGCCCACCACTCTCTACCATTGAGTGACCCCCCCCTCCCCACACCCCACCCAACCTTGGCCCCCCCTCGAAATCACGCTTAATCGTAACCGATACGCACCTCACCATAACTCCCTATCCACACAGATCAAACATATGGTGACCTCTTCATACACACACAACAACCGACCAACATACGCCTGTCGGTGCCCCGCAGCGTCGCCCACCCATCCACTGTTCCCACTCCCCCCCCTAAATCAATTCCTCCATGATTTGCAGCGCAAAATTTTGTCTCACCTCCCCTCCACCCCCCACTCCTCCATTTTCCCGATGTCCCCTTTTGGGACAAAAGCTCTAGAACAATTAATGCATAGGGGGGGGTAGGGAGGAAAATGCCCATGAAATCAAACCACAAACCCCCGACCCATAAGACCCCGCCCGCAAATTCGACTCAACATCTATTCAGCCGCACAACTGAAGCCATTACGAGATGCTAACCCACCACACCATACCATGTTCATGGTAAAATCTTTCATCTAAGATTCCCACCAATACACGATGAGCGCCGGGCCATCATAATGACCTCGATTCACAATCCGTTTGAGGGGTACAAGACAGGATACCTTTGTAATCATATGGTGAGTATCATGAAGTATCACGAGAGGCAAAGCGATGTACAGACACAACTAGAACTATAAAAATAATACTAATAATAACTCTAATGACTACGTTGTTTGACTCTGATGCTGACTATACAGTGATAGTAATATTATTCCATATGATCAGTGTGTGAAAGACAACGAAGAACATGTTATACAAAGTAATGTATCTTCTGTACGAAATGATGCATTGATGTCAATTCTCGATGAAATGCATGAACATGGTATCCACTAGTATTCAGCAAATAAGCAGGTTAAAGTATTAAGACACATTGACTTCTGAACTTTGCGAGATATAAAGAACGGTCGTTGTATGAACAACGGGCTAAGTTTGAATTTACTGATAGAGAATGAAAGATTGATTGAACAAATGAGAATAATTTTCACTGACCGAAACGAAAAGAAACTTCTTTACAAATCGGAACTTCCTTCCTGCACAATTGCAACTTCGTTCTACCTTACCATCCTAAGATAATGAGGAGAAAGAAGCGGTCATTATGAAAAAGGATTAAAACAAAAAGAAGACAAGTTCCCTGAAGAGTTTTTAGAACATTAAAAGGCTAAAAGCAGAAAGGTTGAAGATAGATTATACAAACAAATCAGTCTGTCTCAAACGGTTCACATGATATGTAAACGCAAAATCATTTTTAATATGAAAAGAACAAGGCAGCGATAGCTTACCAAAAAAATCCCCTATGTCTCAAACGTACAAGCAAGTTCAACCTGCCCTCTATATAGGTCATGTAATAGTCAATGTCCATTCATTCACGCCCTGTTGTACGACTTCAGAGGATACTCCGGAGTAAACTGAGATAACTAGGAAAATAATGCTTGAGAAAATAAAAAGCCCTCTATGTGTGGAAAATAAAGTTAGGATTGCCCCCCCCAGATTACTCGAAGGAGAACCTTCTTGCAACCTTTGCTCCACAAAGAAATCTGACCCCAGAACAGATATTTTGGTCCATAGATAATGATGACAGGAAAAAGGCTGAGACCAACAGTTTCCAAAACCACTTCAGCAATTGACAGTGAATCCACCCAATACTCCTTCAAGCTGCCCTAGAGTTCTTTCCAACTAAAAGTCAAGTGAAGATTAATCTTTAATGTACACACTAAACAACTGTTACGGAATTGACAAAACTTTCAAAAAGATAACCACCCCCAACAGTTTTTCAAGAAGGGGAAAGAGGTATTGAGCAAACAAAAAGATGTTACATCACTAAAGTTATTCTATTTTCAAAACTCTTAAAGAACACTTTGCAGAGTTCAAAAAACGTCCCTCTTTAAAGATGTTACAAGTATGGAATAAATTTTTAATCAAATGAATGAAGAAGTGGACCAGAATACTCTGGATAAGCAATGTGCTGAAATTGAAAGGAAAAACCTTCTCATTGCAAATGAGAATCTGATTGCTAATTGTTTGTCGAATCAACTGTTGTATGATGTGGAAAAATCACGTTGTCTAGATCTTGAAACTGAGATGTCTAAAGTTCAAAATGAGATAAAACATGTTTCAAAAACTGAAATGGAATACCAAATTTGCATTGAAGTATCAAATCCTAAAGAAAGTTTGACAATAACAAATCACAAACTTCTCAGGATGTTCTGAATTTTAACTCATTTTTTAAGATTAACAATCTAGAAAATCAGATTCAAGAAAAAGATAACGTGATTAGAGACTTGAAAGTTCTAATCTCGAATGTGAATGACAAAAACTGTGAGCCTTATAATGCTAACGATGTCACTGCTCTTATTGAACAAAATGAATGCGTTAGAGTAGAACTAGAAGAGGTGAAGCAGCATTACAAGGAATTGTTTTGAGTCTATTCAGATCACGCGTGCTTCCACTAATGAAAAGACATCTTCCTTGTTAACACAGATTGAGGATCTAAGGATCAATTAGAACAATTTGAAAATCCGCTAGAGTTCCGTCAAAACAAAAGTCCTTGCTCCTGGTATGTATGCCATAGATGTAGAACCAATCCCTCCTCGCCTTAAGAACAATAGGAATGCTCATTTAACCTATATCAACCATCTTAAGGAGAGTGTAGAAACAGTTAGGGAGATTGTAGAGGAAGCTAGAGTAGTTAAACCACTAGATAATGTACTTAACTATGCTTGTCAATACACTAAGCTTTCTCAGGAATTGGTAGAATATGTTATTGGCACTTGCCCAAAAGAATTCACCGAAAGAGATAGCAAGGCTCCTTCTATCCCTTTAACTAGGAAAAAGCAAGTTACTTTTACTAATACATGTAGTACATATACTAATAACACACAGAAACATGGAGTGCACCAGAAAACTCAACCGTCTAATGTCCAGGTGATTCCTTCTACAGGAGTAAGCAGTTCCACTCGTGCAAGCGGATCAAAGCCTAGAAGCAATACAAAGCACAATAGGATCCTGCCAGCTAAGAGTGTGAATAACAAGAAAGTAGAAGACCATCCTAGAACAAATAAGTCTGTTTGGACAAAAGTGAATCGAGTTGATTCTAGCATTAGCTCTAAGCATGTTGTAATTAATTCGAATTCTGAATCTGTGTGCAAAACGTGTAACAAATGTTTGAATTCTGCAAATCATGAAATGTGTGTTGTTAATATTTTGAGCTCTGTGAATGCTACCCCCACTGTTAAAATTGTCTTGAATAAAGGAAAGCAGATTTGGAAACCAAAAGGCAAACTGTTTGATAACAGTTTGAACAAGACCAAGCAGATTTGGCAACCAAAAGGCAAACTATCTGATAACAGTTTGAACAAGAACCAAGCCATGTTTTAGAAAGCAATCGGGTTAAACTATTTGCAAATGTTTGGTTATCAATGAGAACCCACAGGAAGAAATTTCCCGTCAGGAAAACTTAATTGTGGTTGATCAAAGGAGACCCACCAGGAAAGAAATTTGCCTTAGGATAACTGTGCACCTTTTAACTAGGCTTCCTGTGCTTGTACTACTGTGTCATGCTAACACAGGACCCCAACACAAATTGGGATCCGAAATTCTAAACCCTCCAAATTTGACTGTTTTCAAATGCAGGTGGTACAAATCATCCTTTGGTATCTGGACTCAGGCTGTTCAAAACTCGATTTAGAGGAATGGATGGCTCCTGTACGCATCAGTTCAGGACCCGAGCCTATCATGATGACCCCTGGACAACTCAATTCAGGGCTCGCCCCATCGCCTATCCCTGCAAACAACATACTTCCACCACAGATAAATATAAAGATCTGGAGATTTTATTCCAACCGATGTTCGATGAATACTTTGATCAATCTACATATAGTGAACCAGTCCCTACGGCTACTGTAGTTAACGCTCCAATTGTTTCTACAAATACATCTGTTTCTACAACGATTGCTCAAGATGCACCTTCTAAAAAAAAAAAACAAGTCTTCACTGTCATCCTCACAATCCTCCTCTAGTCTACCTCAAGGTGTTGCAGCTGACCAACAATCGAAGACACCTCAATTACTCAAGCTGACCTTCATCTCTCAGTTATACCTGTTGCAGGAGAACCTAGTTCTGTACAGTCAACATCAAGGGATGTTAGTTTAACTAAACCCAACCAAGTTACTCAACCACCAGATCATGTCAGAAGATGGACCAAAGACACCCTCTTGATAACATCGTTGGCAACCCCTCTTGTCCTGTATCTACCAGAAAACAGTTAGCATCTGATGCTTTGTGGTGCTGTTTCCATACTGAACTGTCCAAAGTCGAACCCAAGAACTTCAAAATGGCCGTGATAGAAGACTGCTGGTTTCAAGCCATGCAAGATGAAATTCACGAATTTGGATCAACTTGAAGTATGATAAATAGTACCTCGCAAATCTATGTTATGGTTATCGCTCTCAAGTGGATCTACAAAGTGAAGCTTGATGAATATGGTGATGTACTGAAAAACAAAGCTCGGTTAGTTGCAAAGGGATATCGTCAGGAGGAAGGTATTGATTTTGAAGAATCGTTTGCTCCAGTTGCACGGATAGAGGCCATCAGAATATTCATTGCCAATGCTGCAACCAAGAATATGATCATCTACCAAATGGATGTCAAAACTGCTTTTCTGAATGGTGATCTTCAAGAAGAAGTCTTTGTCAGTCAGCCTGAAGGATTTAAAGACCAAGATAATCCTACTCACGTTTATCGTCTGAAGAAGGCTCTTTATGGGCTAAAGCAGGCACCAAGGGCGTGGTATGACACACTATCAAAGTTCCTTTTGGCCAACAATTTCTTCAAGGGTGCCGTGGATCCAACGTTATTCACACGCAAATCAGGCAAACATATTCTACTTGTTCAAATATACGTAGATGACATCATTTTTGCCTCAACAGATCATAATGCCGTGTCAATAATTTCCAAAGAAATAAGCTCCAAATTTCAGATGTCAATGATGGGACAAATGTCATTTTTCTTAGGACTACAAGTTTCTCAAAGTCCTAGAGGCATCTTTATTAACCAAGCAAAATATGCTCTCGAAACCTTAAAGAAATATGGAATGGATCTCTCTGACCCTGTCGATACACATTGGAGGATCGAATTGAACCTGGACGCGGATTCTCATGGGGATTCATTAGACCAAACTCGATTTAGAGGAATGGTTGGCTCCCTAATGTACCTTACAGCCAGTAGACCAGACCTTGTATTCGTTGTGTGCATGTGTGCTAGATATCAGGCTAAGCCTACCAAAAAGCACCTTGAAGCAATCAAACGTAACTTTCGGTACTAAAAGGAACCATTTAACATGGGTCTTGGGTATCCGAAGGACAATGCTATGTCACTAACAGCTTATGCAGATGCGGATCATGCGGGATGTCAGGATTCGAGAAGAAGTACGTCGGGAAGTGCTCAGTTTCTTGGAGATAGATTGGTTAGCTGGTCATCAAAGAAGCAAAGAAGCACGGCCATCTCAACAACAGAGGCGGAATTACATTTGCAAATGTCTGGATGCTGTGCCCTCAAATCCTTGGAAGAGAACTCACTAAAATAGTACTACCGGCTTTCGTTCAATAAGATTCCTCTGTACTGTGATAACAAAAGTGCCATTGCTTTAAGCTGCAACAATGTCCAGCACTCACGATCTAAGCACATCGACAGACGACACCATTTCATTCGATGAAGCAAGTAGAAAAGTGAGTGGATGAACTCTACTTTCGTGGAAACAAACTATCACTGGACAGATATCCTCCCAAAAGGCTTTACCAAGAGAGCCTTTTGAATTTCTAAACTACCCAAGACTTGGGAAGAAGAATTTGATCCCCTGAAACCCCCAAACGCCTTCAAGAAGAGATGAAGTAGTAAAATGAAGTGTCCTTATGTTTCCTTTGTACACAAGTACATAAAATAGACTTGGTAAATTATTTTAAGTCATTTGGAATTAAAAAAATGGTTGCAATGACTTCAAATTGCAACCCGGTTCTCTTTGAAGGAAAGAATTATCGTCGAAAGGACAACTGTTCCTAATCACGGGTAATTACTTTTACTCGGGGCATGGATTACCTTTAAATCCATGCCATTTGGGATTAAATGTACGTTTCAGTGCATTTACTTAATTCGGAAGAGAAGTCTCCTATTGATAACCAAATATTTTTTCTTAATTGATCTTCAAAATGTATTTGTGTTTAACCAAGGTGGTAAAAGTGTGTTTGAACAATCAATTCGGACAACCTGATACTCAATCAATGACTACAGCTCTTTCGATAGAAAACGGGTCATCGTATAGAGGGGGAAGAGTGTTGTTCAAATTTTTAATGTCTGAGTGCCGATTGGAAAGTGTAACCGGGTCTTGGAGAGACAAAAGAAGCTAAGGAACCAAATCTTTAGAGCTCTCACTGCATCAGCTGATGTTCCCTCTAGCGTAACAGAGACAACTGATACAACATCAACACTTCCACCACCACCACCTCCACTACAAAAACCTACAGGTCATCGAGATATTTGGGAGAAAGTTAAAAAGATCATAATCTGAATGCATCTGAGATGGAAAAGTCTCAGAGAATATTGGGCTACCACCTAATCAAGAGAAGTGAATGACTTAAGATCAATATCATTGGTAATGCAACATACATCTTGTACATTCTAAGTTGTATGGAATTTGATGTTATGTGTAACAGGTATGAATCTTTCATGAGTTTTTCATTAAACTTAAAAAAAACCAGGTTTTTGAGTTTAACGAAAAAATCTTTCAAAATTATCATATCTGACACTAACACATACCCTTAACGATTGAGGGGAGCATTAATATGTTCCATACACAGCTTGTAACTAAAATATGATCATACATCTAAGGTTCTCAAGGTGTATTCTCCACCCCCATGTGCTAAACAGTTTCGAATACCGATGCACATGTTGAGGGGGAGCTTTTCTGAAATGCAAAAACAATCGGGTACTAAACACTTTGATAGTTATATCATAAGTACCTGATTGAGTTTTTCAATAGTGATTTTATGGCAAGGTGAACTGTACCAAAAGACTGACCATGATACTTACGTTTTATCGAATTATAGATGGTAAAGGTTTAGGTACTCTTTCCTAGGGATCTTGCCCGAACCCGGAGGGATCTACCTAGGGACAATCCACTAGTGAGTAAGAAGTACTTAGGTAAGATTAAAAGGAGTAAATTGAGAACAAAGGGATAGTGCCAACTGAGATGGCGCTAGTTACTGGAATAACCCAATGAAGGTGGCTAGTCCATGAGTCATCGGTAAGCATATGACGGGGTTGAGAATGAAAAAAGATTATACAGATAGATAAAGGGTGTAAAGAAAGAAGCCCTCCATACACTTAAGGCAGAAACCGGGTCAATACATATGCTGTCAGAATCACAAGTTGATTGCTGACATTGAAGACGACATCATGGACCCAGTGATGCAATGCACAACCCTTCCCAGCCATTCGAGTTTCTCTTGAAAGAAACTTGTCTCATTTGTCACGGAGACTAAACATGCAATCTACTGTCTCACTCACTCCGAGTAAGTCGGTATTGAAAAGGTGGCAGTCAGCTCCAGCCTCCGATCACTAATATCAAAGCGCACTTTCGAGTCTAGAGCCAAGAGATCATCAATTAATCTCGTTAGGACACATTTCCATTTATCTTGTCTTTCACACACTGTGGAAACAAGGTTATCTTAAGAGTCCTACGCATTATCCTTGTGATATTGCCAGAACATCCGAGTGATACGAAGGTATTCACTATGAAGATGGAAATCCTGCTAGAGCCTACATCAAACAAGCTCTAGGTAGGTGACTTGTGCGATTCTACAAGAATCAAACTTGTGTCAACTGGAAAGAAACGATGGTGCGATTCTACGTGAATCAAACTTGTTCCAGCATAAGAATTGACGGTTATTGAACATTTGACAACCAATCAAAACTATCGAAGTGTTACAAAATATTTTCATAATTAACACTTAGACTGATTTTTCAAATCAATTTTCTCTTTATTGCTAACTGTTTCATTACAGGATCATTTAAAGATGGAGATGGAGATGGAGATACCCAGTTCCAGTAATGTCAAGTTAATAACCGAATGCTCAGACACGACCTACACTTGTTATGAAGTTATGAAAGATCTCATAAAGGTGTCAAAGCTTCCGCAAACTCTGATATCATATTCTTCTTCACAAGTGCACAAGATGGCAATAGATTACTAGATGATGAGAGATTAAGTTTGGCTGATGATCTCAAGAAAGCTCATGATCAAAATCAAAACAAGTCAAAGTGAACAAGCTCAATTGTTATCTAAAGATCACTACAACAAAGTACTAGATGTAACATGAAGAATCAAAAGACTGCAAGCTATAAGAGCTTAAGTCTAGTGTTTTCAAGGGTGACCTCCCTTAGGGGGAGATTGTTAGATATGAGTAAAAGACTCGGTCACCTCGTATATTTATTGTTTATAATAGTTCGTAGTTTAATAGTTAATCGTATGTTTTTCGGTTTTAAGTCGGGTACTAATACCCGGTATTTTGTAAGAACTATATATAGCCTCTTCCAACTTTGGAAGAGGCAAGCTAGTCATTTCTTTTCATTTCATAGAAACACTTTTTCTCTCTCTAGAAAACTCTCTCAAGTGTTTCTCTCTCTAGAAACTAGCCAATCACTAGAATCATCACAGTGTTATGAATTAAACGATCCTACAATATATCATCTCTAATTCCAGTCAATATCAAATGAATCGCTTCTTTTTCTGATTCAAAATGAGCTCTGTTTTCAGGAGTCATATTTATAACTGTCTCGACTGTTGTTTGTTCTGGAACTACTGAAGAATTCTCTGTTGTAGGAACAGCTGGAACTACGACAGTAGTTAGAGTGTAAGGACCTTCGAGAATGCACTTCTGTAAGGTATCACCATTTGATCTTGTATCAATGTATCATAAGAACCGTGATCGCCATTGTGCATATCGTCCCGTTGCAAGCATTGGTGGACGATCCCTTAAACCAGCTGCCATTATGTTGTTATACATTTGACTGTCGGTTGTGGAAGTTACAATTGGAGTTGTCATGATGAATGATTAAAGAATTATGAAGTGAAAAATGATTGAACGATCTTAAGTAGATGTGTTGTGATTGAAGATGTGGTAAAATGAAAACAATAAACGTCTACGGGATTTTACAAGTCTATGATTAAAACCGAGAAAATAATTGTGTCTTTCGCAGGATTTTACAAAATTAATAGAAAACCGTGAATGTTAATTGATTTGGATTAAGGTTTGTTTGTTGTGAATTGAAAGTCTTGAAAATTCAAAAACTTAAACTGACATGTTTCGCTTGCAAGCGTGCATATTTAGCTTGGCTTGGAAATTACGTATTTCGCTTCAAAATTTACACATTTCGCTTTAAAATTGAAGACTGCACATTTCGCTTGAATTGAAACAAATTTCGCTTGAAATCAATCTTGCATGATTCGCTTGGTCTATTGCGTATTTCGCTTGAAATTAAAACTGCATATTTCACTTAAAATTCAATCCTTCATGTTTCGCTTGAACTGCTTATTTCGGTTGAACTCGTAACAAACATATTTCTCTTGAATTTCAAAAATTTTGGCAGAGTTTCGTTTTAGTTAATTGTAATATTTCGCTTGAGGTTCACCTACATATTTCGCTTAAGCTAAACTTGTATATTCCGCTTGGGCTTGTCTTACATATTCCGCTCGGTGTCACTTTCGAGTGAGGACCACTTACACAAAAAAACAAGATGTCTTTATCTTGTGAAGAAAGATTTGTGGATCTATGTCCCCTCTTGTTTGACCGGTTATGACCACAAAAAGTATAAGCCAATCACAAATAAGCTTCGAAAATAAGCTCTTAAATAAGCTTGAATAAGCCAAATTTTAATAAGCTTAAAATCTACCCTTGTAGCTTATCTAATGCTTGAAATGGTAACAATAGAGGATATAGAACAAGTGTATGAAGGAGTAAACAAGCAAACCAAACCAATAAGCCTAAAATTTTTAAGCCATGAGCTTATTGTCAAAATAAGCCACAAAATTTTGAGCTTATTACGAAAGATTACGCACAATAAGGTGTAGAACAAGTGAAACAAGAAGTGAATGAGCAAAGCAAACCAATAAGCCCTGGAAATTTTTTGATTCGTGAGCTTATATAGAGAAATAAGCCACGAAAATAACATTTTTGATCTTATTAACCCACAAAACAATCCCAATCTACCTTAGGCTTTTGATACCAAATGTCGGTGACCTTAGAATCACTTTACTTCATATTATGATCACATGAATTGAACAAGAAAAGTAGGATGAAACTAGGAAGAATGTAGGGAGAGGATAAAGTGGAGGTTGATTTACTTGCAAAGTTACAAATGAGACCAACAACCCTCTCTCTACACATGGAGAGGGGTTTAAATACCCAATGTTGGCCGACCTATAGAAGGCTTAATGAGCCGTGGGTTTATCTTGGGTTGGGCTCGAGTTTACTTGGGCTTTCGCCCGATACACGTGACCTATTATATTACATTAAAGAGCCCATTTACCCGTCTAGCCTATTACAACGTATATTAATTAATGACCGAGACCTAATATAATTAATGAATGAACTTTCATTGACGTATATGAGCAACCTAATTCTATATTGAAGGAAAGGTTGACCAGAATGCTGAACAATGTCATGACACCATGTCCTTTGCCTGCTAAATTAACTGATAACCAGACAACTGAACTCTCAAATCAATCTCTTAAATCTGAAAATATTCGTCTCAAAAAGACCATTGCCTAATTTTAAAAATATTTTTTAAGAACGGAAGCACATTGTGTTAATCTTGAACTTAAATATCAAAATCAAGCTTTAAAAGAAGGGCAACATGGTCAGTTTTTGAAAGTAAAAAGTAATGAAAACCAAAGGTTAAACTTGACATACGAATGTAATTGACAACATAAACTTCGAATTGGAAAACATAAAGTGGCCTAAGTTACTTAAGGAAAATGAGACTTTGAACAAGGCATTTATAAAAGAAAATGTTTGATTCTTTTCAAGAAAAACGAGAGTAAGAACCATAGAACATTCAACTCTTTGATTGCCAAATAATGTTAAATTCAAACTCAACTTCAGGAAAATGGGGTTTGCAATTGCATCATTAAAAATGAGTTAAGGAAAAATTAACCAGGAAATGTGTGAATACTAAGTTTGCAAAATCGTCAATCTTAGGGAAAACAACTTTACAACCACGAAGAAACTAATCAGTTGTTAGACAACCGACTGCATTTAAGTCTGAATGACCTAGAATTTCAAAGCAACGGTTTGCCTCCCAAGTTATTGACAAATAACTATTTTGTCAAATACTAGTCAATAATTTATTTGCCTAAGGAAAGAGAATCTGCTGTTGCAAAACCTCATCACATGATTGCACCTGGCTCATCTAGGTATAGCTCAAATGACATGGTTCATAATCACTACCTAGAGGAAGCTAAGAAAAAGACACAAGAAAGCAGTAGGAATTCAGAACCTAGTGTGATGCTTCTGCTAGATCACAAAGCACAACAATGTAGCAAACCTAAACCTCAGGATCAATTAACTAAAGCTAAGAATTGGACTGCATCTAAGAGTAGTTTGCGTTACGCAATCAAAGACTATGCCCATAGGCAGAACTCTCTAGGAATTCTAGAAGTTTTTCTGACTCTAAAAATTTTAGTATGGCTTGAATGCCAGAAATGTGTCTTTATGCAATCATGATTTTGTGTAACAATAAATTCCTAATGAAGTCAACTTACATGCAAAAGGTTCCATCTATAAGACAACAACGAGATACAAACCCGTTGTAGAGCAAACAAAGTGTTGCAAAGGAACAAGAAAGATTAAATCCTAACTAGGACATAGGTTTTCATATCAAAAAAAGACTTCCGATGTCATGAGAAAACAATACCTCCTAGATTCTTGTCTTTGTGGAAACCGAAGGTAAAAATTTTCAAGACAGTTGGTATTAAGTGGATTCCTACTGGAAAGATATTTCATCTCTAGCACAACTAGGTTGACAGTGGAACCCACAAATGGTTTCAAATGACGATTTCACTAACCAAATATGAATGCAAAATCAACTCTTGTGTCAGTGCAGAGGTACACTTAAAAATACATGCAGGTACCTCTTTAAATCCTAAAAGGAAGGGACTCCAGTTTGGTGCTAAAATGACTGGAATCTGATAAACTGGGCTTTAAGGTAATTTTAATCTGATGAATAAGCAATGACTTCTGATCATAACAGTTCAGAACTCAGAATTCACGACCACAACAATGAACAGTCAAGTTCAAAGCTGGTTCCAAAAGTTGTTTCTCAACCATACAAGACAGCTACATCATGACAAGAGTTGGAATTACTATTTCACCATCACATAACAATGCTGAGGTCAACATGTTAAATATTATTATTAAAACAAAAAATACAAAAAATATCAAAATTTCAAAAAGAAAAATACATTAATCAAAAAATCAGAAAATGTTTTCAAAAAAATATAGTCTTCTCGACATGTCTCTTGGAATACTGGAAATAACATTTACGTTACCCCCACATAGAAATGCTAGATTAAAATTCGACATCGGCGTTGTAAATGAAGTTTCGATACCTGGAGTTTCAAATGTTTTCAAAATATGTCTTTTCTAATTTGTTTTGATGACTGTATCCTCTCAGGATTGCAACTCAGGACCCGAACGTACAAGGAGAGTGTACGTATAAGTGCGCTTATCCTTAGCGTTAGAAGAGAAGTCTTCAAACATTTGGTTTTTCAAAAAGTTGAACACAATTTTTCAAGAATTTCTCAATGACGATTCAAAATCTTTCAAAATTCCCTCATATTGTTTTACAAGACAATTATTCTACATTTGGTGTTATTTTTTAAATGAGTCAAAGTTTGAGGGGGAGTTTTCTGAAAAACAATGTTTTAATGATTGTTGGATACATCATAACATGACAATTCTTATGTATTCAACACATTATAAAATAGATTGATTGTTAAATAGATTGATTGTTATAAGATGATTAGGTGGTTGAGCATAATTTTTCAAGAATTCTTCGAGGACAATTATTAATCTTTCAAAATTGTGTGCTCAACAATGCTAACTCTTAATTTTATATTCATTTTACAACTTGGTATCATTGTTTTTGGTGTCAAACATATGTAAAATCGAGGGGGAGCAAGTT
>BQNB010041803.1:3328-46522 GCA_026074375.1 Tanacetum coccineum
GGAGAATACAAAACATTTAAGAAAAATTAATACAAATCATTTAAGTAAAATTATGAAATTATGCTAGACTAAAAATTACTAAGAAAAACTAGATAGTGTGTGTGTGAGAAGTGAGGCCTATTTATAGCCTTTTGGAGAAGATTCCAGCCCTCTTGCCTTGCTCTCCAATCATTCAATCTCTGCCTTCCATTTCCTTCAATCATTTGATCTATGTTGTGGGACGTTGGATTAAATTATGCACAATTAAGGATTGCCAGCGTGGCATTCCTTTAATGTGACATTGTGCTAGTTCTCTGAGTGATTTAGCACAAAATCCCACCTTCCTTGTGTTTCTTTGCTATGTCCACGTGTCCTAAGCTTGAGAGAGAGCTTAAGAATCCTTTGATTAGACTACTTTCTCCCTGCCTTTGTGTAAACGAGCTCTTGAATTGACCAATAGAACCCTCAATTTCTATTTTCCCTCTCTTTTACCATAGGGGTGAAAGGTGGACGACGAGTGAACAGTAAAAGGTTTTGGAGCGTTTATTTGACAGTTAAAACTGTTATAAGATTGGATATTTTACACAATTGGTCCTTCTCTTTCTTTCCTCTCTTTTTAGTTATAAAACAGTTTGGGAATTTGCAATTTTGGCCCTTGTGTTTTATAATAAGAGGAAATGGGCTTTGTTGACTTTTATTGACCAATGTTTGACTGGGTTTGACTGAGGCTTGACATTTCTGGCTTCGGCTTTGATCCTTTGGCTTCTTTTTGTATTCTTCTGATTCTCGTGTCCGTGCTTGCTTGTTTTTGACTGTTTTCTTATGATTTTTGATTTATCCGTACCTGCACACACAAAACACAAATACAAGCATATTTTTGCCGTTTTTGATCTGTTTTGGGTTTAATTGGGTCTTTTTAGGCATAAATGGATATGTGTATTCTACACTTATCAATACTCAAGTGAAGATGAAGTGTAGTGATGTCTTGTTGTAGCTTTAAAATTATTTTTTAAAGCGGGTCAAAGTAATAAGTTATTGTTTTGGTTAAAACGGGTCAAAACTGGTGTTTGGCAAAACCCATAAAGAACGGTTTCGCGGTTCATTTAGGCCAAGTGTGTATTTGATATTGAAGTATATATTTTATGAAAAAATTCTGGAAGTTTTTATGAATTCGACTTTCGGTCATCTTAGCCATATATAAAATCAGGACAACAAGTTTTGAAGAAAATGGGTCATTTTGGGAATTTCATCTAAAAACAACCATATTGAGTTAGAACTTGTGTCACCTGCCATTTTAAAGGCAATTGAGTCTAGATAGTCTCAAATGTTGATTTGTAGTTTTTAAAATAATAACTAAAGGTTAATTTTTGGTAATGGCGTTTTCGCTAAAAGTTTTAAATTTTTTTGGTTTTCCTAGAGAAGGGGCATTTCAAAAATACTTTTTTAAAATTATCTACACATTATGACATTGTCATTTCATCTTATCAATCCTCCATAAACACTAGATCACCAACTTGTTATCCATCTCCCAAACACCACTAATGCTACATTTTCCATGTTAGTTGTAAAGATGATCTTTCCTTCGTTAGTCTATCATGACATCTAGCTTTGCATATACATGTGTTGATTATATGTTCTTGTTTGATCATTTAATTTATCTTTATCTTAGTGATCGATAACTATACAATTAATTGAAAAATGCGTAATCCTTTGGAAAGGTTTTGTTTCATTTTTAAATTCTTTTATGTTTGTACTCGTGTTACTAAATGTTAAGGCTTAAACATGACTTACATGATGTTTGCATTAGAAGTAATTTTGTCTCTTATATGATGTCTCGTATAATCTCGTAATTTGTCATTTTGATACATGATGATTTTTTATATATGTTTGGTAGTTCTTGTTCCTTGTTGGCATTTCTTATATCTATCCGTATAATGGTCTAAATTTCACATGCTTGAACATGGTTTGTATGATATTTGCATCTTGTTTCTTATATGAGATTGCTACATGATTATTTGCCTCTTTTGCTATTATGTTATGTCAAAGTATTTTTTGTACACTTGTAGAAGTCTAGGATCTTCCTTTTGAAGCCACATTATTTTAATTAATAACCAAAATCGACAAACAAGCGAATAAACAATATAACAAGGTTGATACTTGTGTTTCAAAAATAAATGAACTCAAATGCTATAAGTGATCTTGTTCCTATTTGTTTCCTTTGGCCATATCCTCCGTGTCATTCATGCTTCTTCATTATGCTTGTGTTTGGTTGAACTATTTGAAACACGTTCTTGTATGAATGTTTGTATTTCTTAAATCATTTTTGTTTGAATTCTTGAATGCTTGTTTGTAATATTAATCGTTTATGCTTTCGGTTAGTGATATGTGTTTAATCACATATCAGTTTACCTTACTAAAATAAGCTTAAAAGACCAAAAATACATGAAAAATGCAGTGTATTTATGTGTTTTGGTTATTGTACTTAGCATGTAACGGATAAATCATACAAGGACAAAAATCAAGCAAAAAGGACAAAATACGAGCACAAGATTGGAATAAGCGCGAAAATACCAAAGCCGAAGGCATACCCATCTTCTATGAACCTACTCGGGCCCACTTAATATGCCGAGTCAGCCTACAATCCTTAACTTATAAACCGAAGCCCTAAAAATAACAAAATCAAAAAATCCAATCCACTAATTATTTATCCATTAACCGGGCCCAAAACGATAAACCAAGCCCAAAGTTCCAACACCCGGTCCAAGTCTAAATTTATATCAAAAAAGGGTCAACACATAAGTCAAAGTTACTGTTGATCTCTACCAATTCCCTCCATTTCACCATTACTACGCACAGGGTAAATCCTCCCAATCATATGCCCTAATGTACTTCTAGAATGAATCCTAACACCTTTGACACATCAAATTAGCCACGCTGGCAATCCCCAGCAATTTGATTGGCCAATTAGATGTGTACTTGATCCAATGGCTCAAAGATTGAAGATTAGAGGTGGTTATTGATAGAGGGCCAAGATTAGAGGATTGAGGAGCGTCTTTAAGGCTAAAAGGTTCCTCTAACCCCTATAAATAGAGGGCTTGATCACACAGAGTTGGAAGTAGTTTTAGCTTAATCTTGTAGTAATTTTATAGCGTTTTAGTAGCTTTTAGTTTATTTTAATGTAATTTCTCTTTTAAGCATTGTAATTTCTTACAAGTTTCAATAAAATTCAGTGTTTGATTTAAATTTGAGTTTTATTCATGTTTTTCTTTTATGCAAATATGGTTTGAATAAGTCATAATCCCCTAATAAGCTTCTAAAAAGCTCTTCATTACTGCTTATGCTTAGTTAAGACTTCAAAAGCTTAATTGAGATTGAATTTCACTTAAACTCTCCCTTAAATTACCTCAGCTTAATTTGGAAGATAAGCCAATTATGGAAGGGTTATAGACCTCACCAGCATGTTTCTAACAAGCTGGAGCTTGTAGATCTAAGCTTGTAAAGGCTAATTTGATCCCTGTTTGAGCTGGGATCAAGGTACAATTCCTTATTTCATATTTTAGCTCACTTTATTGTTTTCAATTTCCTATTTCATATTTGAGGCTTCACGCTTTATTGTTTTACTTATTTCTTGCTTATTGTTGCTTAATTATGCTTTTATTAGCTTAATTCATTTAGCTTGTCACTTATATTAATCTGTCTTTTTAGTTCTTCTTTATTTTGGTTAAAACTGTTAAGAGAAACAAAAAATAAGCTTATTAGTGTAGCTTATATCTAAGTGCTTATTTCTCTAAGTTTAGTGCTTAATAGTTCTTTAATTGCCTTATGCTTAATCTGTTTCAGCATTTAAGAGCTTATTTGAATATGCCTAAGCTTAAAATTGCTTTTAAAAGTTTTAAAGGGGTGTTTGGCATAAGGATTTTAAAGTGGTAAAACAAGGTGAAAACTAGTTTTGGTGCTCAAACAAGCTTTGGCAAGCTAAAATAAAGCCTAAAAGTCTGTTTTCTTAAGTTGTTAAAGTTTGGATCTTAGTTTTTAGGATTAATATATTCTTAGTTTGAATCTGTGGTGTTTCTTTTCATAATCAAGCTTATTTTGCTTAGATCTTTACTAGTGGATTTTGGTGTTATTTTCAAGCTTGATTTAGTCTAATAATGCAGTAGAAATGATTTGGTTTAAGAGTACTTTTGTCATTTGTGTTTTGGTTTAAAAATTTATCCAAGGATCATGTTCATTTTCATAGTCCATAAGTCAGTTTTCAAAATCCAATTTAGATAAGACAAAGTTTGATTTAAGATCTGTATTTGATTATATAAGCTTATTGGACATCTAGCTTAATCTGTTTTTAGCATTTGAGTCTTTGCATCAGCTTTTAGTAGCTTAATTTTAGGGCTGCATTTTGTTATTTTCAAACTTCAAAAAAAAATTAGTTTAGGTAAACTGTCAGTTTTAAAGTCTTTTTTTTCTAGATTATTTCTATTCTAATTTTCTTAAATCTTGTTTTTATGTGTTATTTGGAAGCTAAACTTAATCTGTTTTTTGTCTACAACTTATTTAAAGTGCTTATGCAGTCTTAATTTGAGCTCAAAATTTGGACTAATTTTCGTTGTAACTGTTGTTTTAAGAGTTTTGTCCTTCAGCTTTTGAGTGACTTTTCAGCTTATTTCCTTTGCTTATTTTTCAATCACTTGTGTTTAATTAGGTGTATATGTTAATCTATTTTAGCTTATTTACCTTTTTTATTTGCTTTATTGATTCTTTATTTCCCAAACAATTTAGCTTAAAAGTTCAATAGTTATGAATTTGCAATCTGTCATTTTTCTATTAGTTTATGCTAGCTTATTTTCAAGTTTTAGAAATAGTTCATTCTATAAAAGTAGCTTATTTTAACTAGTCCTTTAAAGTTTTTACAAGAAAAATAAAGATTTTTTTTTTCAAAAAGTAAGGTCCAGGACTCTAACCTACGACCTAAACTTCACACACACACACTCTTACCATTGCGCCCTTGGGTCTTTTTCATTAGACCCTTGGGCCATTTTATTAATAAAGTGTGTTTTCAGTTAGGCTTTTTCGAGCTAATTTGCTTATTTAATGCTTATTAGTTCAGCCAACCTTCCTGTTCTTATTTTTCATAGAATCTACATAGTTCAAAGTAGTTTTTATAATTTTTCTAGATTTTTAATAAATTGTTTGCTATTTTTAATAATTAATTTAGATTAAAACTGTTTTGAATTCATAATAAATAAAATAAAAGTCAAAAAAATATAATTCTTTTTTCTAAAATTATTTTTTGTCATTTAGGATTTATAAAAAAATAAAAAAAACATTTTTAGGGTTAAATTTTGATTTACTTGCTTAAATGTCGCGTTTTTAAATTCCCGTTAACGTTTTTCATTTTAATCATTAGTTGCCTTAATTGTTTACTTGCTTTTTCTTGCTTCCCTTTGCATTTTTAGAATTAGAAATCAAAAACAAATATACTTGATATTCAAACATCAAACAAAATACTTCCGTGAATTTCAAATTCACTTCTTGTCGGGATACGACACTCGGGATATATACTATTATTTGTCCTCAAGCAATTTTATATTAAACGAGAAACTCTCTATACTATAATTAATTTGAGATATTTAGGATATATATTTTATTATATATAGACTATTTAGATCGAATCAAATTTTTGGTGCCATTGCCGGGGATGAGGTGTACGATTTTCGCGAAGTATTTGAAGTTAGTGCCTTGAAGATCCTTCCCCGTGAAGTTATCGTTTATAATTTTCTATTTTCTTTTATAAAACCATAAAAACACAAATATTTTGTTTTCAATTCATTTTATAAAATACCAAAAAAATTCAAAAAAACAAAAAAATAAACCGTTGTGTCACTTGTGAAAATGGCTCACTTTTAGATTTACAAACTATAAGAGAGGTTTAAGGAGGGTCGATCCAACGAACTTCGACCCGAAAGGAGAAGGTTTTTAAAACGTTTCGCGCTTACCCGCTCCTCCGCTTCTTTGTGCGTTTTTCTAGAAAACTACCGTACACTTGTTCGATTATCGGTTACAAAAATATTTTCGTTTTATTTTATTTTAGTGCGTGAGCACTCGCTCTACGTCTTCAAATCTATTTTCTCCGCTTCGAGACCCCGACAGTCTTATTCGACGAAGGAATTTAGGTGAACCGTCATCTCTTTTAGAATTTGAAGAAGTTATGAGCATTCCTCATAATAACACGGGGCCCCCTCCTCCTAATAATAATGGTCTACCTCCGGTGGTGAGACCTAACGGGCAAGCTCCCTGATCAATGGAGGAGTTGTGCCAACCGTCTATAGATGGACGGGGCGGACCAATTGCCCCGATTCCAATTCAAGCAACGGATTTTGGACTTCGTCATCACATGATACAACAAGTTCAAAATACTTGTCAATTTCACGAATTACCGAGCGACAATGCCAATAGACATATTGATAAATTTTTGGAAATTACTCAACATATGAAACAAAATAGGGTCTTTGATGACGCCCTTCGTTTATCTCTTTTCCCATATTCCTTGACGCATCATGCTATCGCGTGGTATGATCGCCTTCCAAGGAATTCCATCTACTCTTTCGACGATATGATGAGGAAATTTCTCTCGAAATAATTTCCTCCTTCCATGGTCACTAAGTTAAGAAACGAGATCACGAAATTTGAGCAAAAACTGCACGAATCGTTATTCGAGGCATGGGAGCATTATAAATTGTCCATTGATCGGTGTCCTAACCATAACATGCTTTTAGTTACACAAATTGATACGTTTTATAATGATTTGACATTAAGTCATCAGGACACCATCAATGTTGCAGCGGGAAGAACTTTTACGAAAAAGACACCGGAAGAATGTTACGAATTGATCGAGAACATGACCGCTCACCACAACCATTGGGACACTTCAGCAACTCGAGACGAGACATCTAGAAATATCTCTTCTACTACTTCTACCGAGAGTCCCGAAGTTGTTTGACAATTGGAATTAATGAATAAGAACTTTGTAGAAATGATGAGACAAATACAATCGGTCAAATCTGTTGATACGAAATGCGAGACTTGTGGTGGTCCCCATTCTTTTACCGAGTGCCCAGCCGCAAATGGCTACACTCAAGAGGCCGCTTATGCTACTATGGGTAACTATAATTCGGGGGGTAATTCTTACCAACCGCAAGGTGACCGTAATTTGCTTAGCTATCGCTCGAATAATTACCTCAGACCACCTGATTTTAATCAACCAAATGTGCAAAATAATCAAAACCGATAGAATCAAAATCAAAATCAAGGGAATTTTCAAGCCCTGAATTATCAAGCTCCGAACAATCAATGTAGAAGGAAAAATTTCAATCAAGGAAACAACAATTATCAAGCTCCAAATATTCGAGCTCTGAATTTTCAAGCTCAAGTTGGACCTTCAAACGAGTTAACAAACTACATGAAGAGTAATGAAGCTACGCTAAGGGCAATGCAAACTCAAATGAAGAACATGAAGACAGAATTGCGAAATGAGTTCAAATCTACGATTGATGCAAGAACCAATAAAATAGAAAATCAAAACAATCAAATAATGAACATATTAACTAATATGCAAAATCAAAATTCCTTGGGTTCGGGATCACTTCCTAGTAATATCGTTGCTAACTCGAGAGGTGACGTGAAAGCTATTACCACCCGAAGTGGTGTTGCTTATGATGGACCTACAATTCCACATACTCCTTCTCCTCTCCCGAAGGAAGTGGAACGTGAAACCGAGGTAACAAAGGACAAGGTGCAAAATACAAGTTTAGGAATTACCACACACGACTAACCTCCGGTTGTCAAAGACCCAATTTCGGAGCCCGAAGTTGCTCCGAAGCCTAAACCTAAACTGTCAATACCTTATCCTTCGAGGCATAACGACCAAAAGCTCTGTGAAAAAGCTAATAATCAAATGTTGAAGTTTCATCAAATCTTTCAAAAATTACACTTCGATATTAGCTTCATGGATACTCTTCTTCATATGTCAAAGTTTGCTTCTACATTTAAGAGTCTTCTAAGTAATAAGGAAAAGTTGTTCGAATTAGCAAATACTCCGTTAAATGAAAATTGTTCTGCGGTGCTCCTAAAGAAATTACCCGAAAAACTTGGAGACCCCGACAAGTTTTTAATCCCGTGTGATTTTCTAGAGCTAGATGAATGCTTAGCCTTGGCCGATCTTGGCGCTAGCATTAATCTAATGCCTCTTTCTGTTTTGAAGCAGCTTTCGCTCCCGAAACTCATTTCGACCCGCATGATACTCGAACTCACATACCGATCGGTTGCTCATCAGAAAGGTGTCGTCGAAGATATTTTTGTGAAAGTAGGAAAGTTTTATTTTCCTGCCGACTTCGTTGTAGTTGATTACGATGTTGATTCTTAGGTTCCGCTCATCCTCGAGAGACCTTTCTTGAGGACGGCAATAACTTTAATCGATGTTTATGGTAAAGAATTAACTCTATGAGTCAATGATGAGACCATTACGTTTAAAGTTGGGTAAACTTCGAGATACTCTCGTAGTTACGAAACGGTTAATCAAATCAATGTCATAGACGTTTCTTGTGAGGAGTATGCTCAAGAAGTGCTCGGATTTTCAGATAGTTCGTCAAGTGGCAATCCCACTCCTTCGGATCCTATCATCGCTTCTTCTTCCCCCTCGTTCATCCTTTTGAAGGAGGATATTTCATTTTGGAAGAAATTGAGACTTTTTTACGTACCCCGGAAAAGCTTTCTAATTTAGATGACGATTATTACAACACGGAGGGAGACATTCTTTACCTTGAAAAATTGTTAAATGAAGACTCGTCTCCTACTCTCCCTCCGATGAAGAATGACGACCTTAAGCAAGTTGATGTTACTATGACGAAGCCTTCAACCGAAGAACCTCCCCAAAACTTGAGCTTAAGGATTTACCTTCTCATTTAGAATATGCATTTTTAGAAGGAACCGATAAATTACCTGTCATAATTTCTAAAGAATTAAAAGAAGAAGAAAAAGCCGCCCTTTTAAAGGTTCTTAAGTCACACAAACGAGCCATCGCATGGAAAATTTCTGACATTAATGGTATCAATCCTAGTTTTAATACTCACAAGATCTTAGTGGAAGACGATTTCAAACCGGCGGTTCAACATCAAAGAAGGGTGAATCTGAAAATTTATTAGGTTATCAAAAAGGAAGTTATCAATCTCTTTGATGTCGGATTGATTTACCCTATCTCCTATAGTCCGTGGGTGAGTCTCGTTAATTGTGTGACTAAAAAGGGTGGCATGACTGTTAGGAATTAAACACTTCAGGGTTAGTACTGCCAAGCCAACAGTTAGTATTGTTAGAAGAAAATAGTTAGTACTGCTCAAGATTACAACTGTCAGTACTAAACTAGTCAGTTAGTACTGCTAGAGTAAGTTAGTACTGTCAGTACTAACTTAAGGTTGTTGAAGAACTTAGTACTACTAGTGTATAAGTTAGTGCTGCTGATGGAAGATTAATGTTGCTGAAGAGTTAAAGCTGCTGCAAAGATAAGAGTGATTCAAGTCAAAGCTGTTGAAGAGACTACAACTGTGTGAAGAGATAAGTATGAGTTATTTTAAGAAAAGATTATTGATTGATAGAAAAGATTTTGTATATCTTTTAGTATGGTAAGTTAGTAATTGTAGTTTGACTATGACTCCTTGTGTCTATAAAAGGAGATCATAAGTCATAGAGAAAGATATACAATCATAATACTTCTCATACACATCTCTTAGATTCATAGCTTCAAGGTTGTAAACCTTAGTACTAGAAAGAGTACCCGTATTATTAAGTTTAATAATATTGAAGCTTTATAGTGATATTATTGTTCTTATATAAATCACTGTTTCATTGATATATCTTCTAGATATTAAAGAGTAGATTCCGCATACTCTTTAATATTCATACAAAGCTTCACACTTAGTACCTTTGGATTTATCCAAGGATACTAAACCTTATATCTAACTAAGCAGTTAAAGATCTATTCTATTGGGATCTACAAGTGGTATCAGAGCGGGTTGAGAAGCTTTGAATAAGAAGAACCATTCTACACACAAGATCTGAGTGACCAGGCTAAAGAAGGACCTATAAATTTTGCACTTATGGCTTATACATCTTCAAGTTCTTCAAGATCAGATTCTGAGGTATCAACTTGTTCTAAAACCTATATAAAAATGTATGAAACCCTTAAAACTCAGCTTGAGGACTTAAGAGTAGAGTATAATAAATCTGAGTTTAATCTAGCAAATTATAAAAGAGGGTTAGCATCTATAAGAGAGACTTGTCTTCTACAAGAACAATGAGGTCATCTTTACTGATCAAATAGTTGTATTAAAAAGTGATGCCTCATTCAATGAAGCAGAGATTATTGCTCTTAAGTCTTATGTAGAGAAACTAAGAAAGAAAAAGAGGATAATCTGCATAAAATTAACAACTATGATAATGCCACTAAGAGTTTAGATAAAGTGATAAGAAGTCAACTAGTAAATAACAATAAAAAGGGTATAGGTTACAATGTTGTTCCACCTCCACCTACAGGTTTATTTGCACCTCCTATCATTGATTTGTCTCACTTTGGCATTGAGAAGTTTAAAGAGCCTGAATTTGAAGGCTATGGTGTCAAGGTTGATAAGTGTGTAAGTGAAACATCCTCTAAAGAGATTAAGAAAACACCAGATGCACCAATTATTAAGGATTGTGTGTCAGATGATGATGAACAAGATAAGCCTAAGCCTAAGGTTGTGAAGAAAACAGTTGAGTCCAAAACTGTTAAACAAGATGTGGTGTTAGATGGTAAGTTAAAGAAGAAAACTGTTTTTCCTACTGCTGCCAAGATAGAGGTTGTTAAACCTAAACAACAAGAAAAACCAGTTAGGAAACCAGTGAAGTATGCTGAGATGTACAGATCACAAAAACCTAGAGGGAATCAAAGAAATTGGAATAATCAGAAGTCCCATCAACTAGGGAGTGATTTTGTGATGAACAATAAAGCTTGTTTTGCTTGTGGAAGCTTTAACCATCTGATAAAAGATTGTAAAAGGAAGGTACAAAAACCTATATGGAACAATGCTAGAAGGGTAAATCATCATAATTCTCATAGAATGTCTTACCCTCATCCAAAAAGAAACTTTGTTCCAAAAGCAGTCTTAATGAAAACTGGGATGAGACCAGTTAATGCTGCTAAGCCAAAGGCTGCATATAATGCTGTCAAGAGGAATAGGTTTAATGCTGTTAAAGCATCAGCATGTTGGGTCTGGATGCCAAAGAACAGAGTGGTAGATCATGTATCCAAAAACATCAGTGCATCAGTTACTTTGAAAAGATTGGATTACATTGATGCACAAGGAAGATTCAAGTCTGTGATGGCTTGGGTTCCCATAAGAAGATGATTTGGAGGATCCTTCCAAACAGGGGAGGATATGAAAAATATTAATGAAGATCACTTTTGTTCAGATGGATGCACAGGCTCAGGGGAGGCAAGAGTGCAGCAAAGAAAAAGAAGAATCCAGAGAAGAGTGCAGCAAAAGCAGAAAGACCAAGAAGATGAAGTGTTTGGAAGAATCCTCTCAGCAAAGAAAATGAAGGTTTAATTCAAGAAACTTGATGATTTGGAGGTAAATCACAAGTTTAGGGGAGGATTGTTGGGAATTAAACACTACAGAGTTAGTACTGCCAAGCCAACAGTTAGTACTGTTAGAAGAAAATAGTTAGTACTGCTCAAGATTACAACTGTCAGTACTAAACTAGTCAGTTAGTACTGCTAGAGTAAGTTAGTACTGTCAGTGCTAACTTAAGACTGTTGAAGGACTTAAGACTGCTGGTTATAAAGTTACTACTGCTGGTTCAAGATTACTGCTGCTGGTGAAAAAGTTAATGCTGTTAGTACAAGTTAATGCTGTTAGGCATAACTTAATGCTAATTGACTAAAGTTAATGATGATTAGTCAAACAGAAGACTGAAGTTAATGATGATTGAAGAGATTAATGCTGATTGAGAATTTGACTAAATACTTAGGAAAGTATTAAATACTTAGTCATTATATTTAATATATTTGACTAAATATTTAGGAAAGTATTGTAAGCCCATTAGGACTCCTTAGTGTATAAAAGGAGATCCTAGGGCATCTAGTTTAAAATCTCAATCATCTCATTATCATACACATACCTACACAGCATCTCATAGTCATAGCTTCAAGGTTGTAAACCCTAGTACTAAGATAGAGTACTCGTATTATTGATCTAATAATATTGAAGCGTTTTTGTTACATCGTGTGTTCATTCATATTCACTGTTCCATTGATATATCTTCTAGATATTAAAGAGTAGATTCCGCATACTCTTTTTTTTGAACGGCGGATTTTATTAAACTAGCAAAAGCTAGAAAAGATTACATAGAGATAATTGTAGCAATAGGAGATTCCGCATACTCTTTGATATACACACAAAGTTTCTACTATTGTTATTTTGGATTTATCCAAGGTAACATACTCTTTACAAGGTAACATACTCTTAACAATGCTCAAATTAATGAAGATCACTTTGGTTCAGATAGATGCACAGACTCAGGGGAGGCAGGAGTGCAGCAAAGACAAAAGATAATGATGAAAGGTAGAGGATTTCCAGAGCAGAAGGTTTAATTTAAGAACTTCTTCAAAAGATATTCATACAGGCTGAAAGATCAAGAAAATGAAGTGTTTGAAAGCATCCTCTCAAAACAGAAGGTTTAATTCAAGAAACTTGATGATTTGAAGGTAAATTACAAGTTTAGGGGAGGATTGTTGGGAATTAAACTCAGTGCACTTAGTACTGCTAAGTCAAAAGTTAGTATTGCTCATAAGTTACAACTGCCAGTATTAACCAGTTAGTACTGCTAGAGTAAGTTAGTACTGCCAGTACTAACTTAAGACTGTTGAAGGACTTAAGACTGCTGGTTATAAAGTTACTACTGCTGGTTCAAGATTACTGCTGCTGGTGAAAAAGTTAATGCTGTTAGTACAAAAGTTAATGGCTGATTATGCATAACTTAATGCTAATTGACTAAAGTTAATGATGATTAGTCAAACAGAAGACTGAAGTTAATGATGATTGAAGAGATTAATGCTGATTGAGAATTTGACTAAATACTTAGGAAAGTATTAAATACTCTAGTCAGTAAAATTATAATATATATTTGACTAAATATTTAGGAAAGTATTATAAGCCCATTAGGACTCCTTAGTGTATAAAAGGAGATCCTAGGGCATCTAGTTTAAAATCTCAATCATCTCATTATCATACACATCCCTACATAGCATCTCATAGTCATAGCTTCAAGGTTGTAAACCCTAGTACTAAGATAGAGTACTTGTATTATTGATCTAATAATATTAAAGCGTTTTTGTTACATCGTGTGTTCATTCATATTCACTGTTCCATTGATATATCTTCTAGATATTAAAGAGTAGATTTCGCATACTCTTTGATATACACACAAAGCTTCTACTATTGTTATTTTGGATTTATCCAAGGTAACATACTCTTTACAAGGTAAGGAATCGATCTAGGTTTGGTATCAACAAGTGGTATCAGAGCTTGTGTTCTGAAACTTTGATCTAGAAGAAACTAACAAGAAGAATCATTTACTCACAAGGAAGAGATGGCTCATATGGCTTCTTCAGACCCTGAGGTAAAAACTTGTTCAAAAACCTATCTGAAAAACTATGAATCTCTTAAGAAATAATATGATGATTTGGTTGCTAGAAAACATGAAACTGAATTTAAGGCAATCACTTATAAAAGAGGACTAGATACTGTTGAGGCACAACTTGTCACATATAGGAAGAGACTGAGTTCTTTTATATTGAAAAAGTTATTGTCCTTATAATAGAAGATAGGAATACAAACAAGAATGAATTAATAAGCTTAGAACAGAGTTTTGAAAAAACTTAACAAGAAAAGGATGTGCCATTGATTTTAAAATTGAGAATTTGGGTAATGCTCAAAAGACTTAGATCAGTTGTTAGGAATTCAATAACTGACAAAAGTAAAAAAGGGTTTTGGATATAGTGCAGTTCCTCCACCTCATCCTTTAATTTATAATAGACCTAACAAACTAGATCTGTCTTATTCTGGTCTTGAGGAGTTTCAACAACCTGAATTTGAAGTCTATGGATTAAGGGCCAATAAAAGTGTTTGTGAAAATTCTTCAAATGAAACTAAGAAAAATTCTGATGCTCCTTTGATTGAAGAATTGTTCTGATAAATTAGAATGAAGTTTGTTTCACCTATGTGGTAAAAAAGAAATTGTTAGTTTCCTACTATTCCTAAAGTTGATGTTGTTAAACCAAAACAACAAGAAAAATCAGTTAGAAAAACAGTTAGGTATGCTAAAATGTACTAGAATAATCAAAAGTCCCAACAATTAGGAAATGATTTTGTGATGCACAATAAAGCCTGCTATATCTGCGGAAGTTTTGATCATCTCCAGTATACATGTAAACAAAAGAGACAACTAAATGGTCAAAGGAGGAAAAACCATTGTGGGAACAAATGGCAAGAAGGTGAAACCAATCCAAAATTCTCCAAAAATTACTCAACCCAGACCAACAGACACATGGTTCCAAAAAAATCATAACTAGGTCTGGCCTAATTTCACTTAATACTGTCAGACAATGTTATCTTAATGCTGTTTGTTTTTGTTGCTCAAGACAAGTTAAAACTAATAGACGCAAAGCAGTAGTTAATGTTAGTTAGGAAGAATCGGGTGTAATGCGGTTAAAGCAACAAGCATGTTGGCCGGAATGCCAAAGAACAGAGTGATAGATCATGTATCCAAATACAACAATGCATCAGTCACTTTAAAAAGAATTGATTACATGGTATTGAAATGCACAAGGAAGATTCAAGTCTGTGATGGCTTGGGTTCCCATAATAAGATATCTGGAGGATCCTTCCCAAACAGGGGAGGAACATGCCAAATTGATGAAGATCACTTTGGTTCAGATGGATGCACAGACTCAGGGGAGGCAGGAGTGCAGCAAAGACAAAAGATAATTAAATGAAAGACAGAGGATTCAGCTCAGCAAGGATAATAAAAGAACTTCTTCAAAAGAATATTTCATACAGGCTGAAAAATCAAGAATATTGAAGTTTTGAAAGCATCCCCTCTCAAACAGAAGGTTTAATTCAAGAAACTTGATGATTTTGAAGGTAAATCCCAATGTTTAGGGAGGATTGTTAGGAATTAAACTCAGTGATACTAGTGACTCGAGAGGCTAAGTCAAAAATAAGTAATGCTCACAAGCTACAACCAAGCGCAGTAATTAACCCAGTTAGTACTGTGCCATTACAAATTCAACTGTTGAAGGACTTAAGATTGCTGGTTATAAAGTTACTACTAGCAGGATTACTCGATTACAGGTAGCTGGTGAAAAAGTTAATGTGTTAAGTAACAAGTAATTTTGTTAGCATGAACTTAAGTTAATTGACTAAAGTTGAATGATGATTAGTCAAACCAGAAGACTGAAAGTTAATGATGAGTGAAGAGATTAATGCTGAATAAGAATTGGAACTAAATACTAGGAAAGTAATAAATACATATCATCTATATTTAATATAATTGACAAAATATTAAGGAAAGTATTGTAAGCCCCATAGGACTCCCCTAGTGTATAAAAGGAGATCCTAGGGCAATCAGTTACAATCTCAATCATCTCATCAGTCAAACACAATAACCTACACACCTCTCATATCATTATCATAAAATGTGTAAAACCCTAAGTACTAACATAATGTACTCGTAATATTGATCTAAATAAAAATTGAAGCTTTTTTGTTACATCGTGTGTTCATTCCATATTCACTGTTTCCCACATTGATATATCATCTATGATATTAAAGAGTAGATTCCGCATACTCTTTGATATACACACAAAGTTTCTACTATTGTTATTTTGGAATTATCCAAGGTAACATACTCTTTACAAGGTAAGGAATTAATCTAGGTTTGGGATCAACAATTAACCCTACCGTACAACACGTCTCATAGTTGGCTTAATCCAACTACAAATTAGAGATCTACGTTGATCTCCTTCTCAATATAGACTGACATTGCGTCAGTCAAATTGTTAGAGTTTTCAACAGCTGCAAGTTCCTATAGACGTTAGAAGTTGGCCATTTCTTTTTATTATCGTTGATTGTGTTTTATTGTATTTGCTTTGAAAATAACGCTGGATAATAACACTTAAATAACAAAAACTAACTTAAGTTAGTGGTTACATAGTGAATCTAATAATTAGATACATTATCAAATATACTATGGCGCAGAGACTGATATCCATAATGCTCTATGTCACTTGGATTAATTTAAAATGTTATTACATGCATAGTCCCTAAACATATCTTCTTTTGGAAGATGGGAAAGGAGCATAGACCAAGTTGCTAACTTTAGGGACCAATGGTGCAAGATACCCAGTTTATGATCCATGTATGGATGCACCTACGGAAGGCACGTGGAAGGTGGAAAAGGATACACAAGCTACTACCTTAGGAGCAGGTGCAAGATACCACATTTTATAATCCCAATCCCCGTGTGAATTGCACCTTCGAAGACCACGTGAAGGCAGTGAAAGGATTAGAGAAGCTACTAGCCATAGGACCAAAGGTGCAAAGATATACTCTTAATGGAATAAATAGACCAATGTGCAAGACATACACCTTTGAAAGACATAGTGAAGGCGGGAAATGGATAATAGAACCAAACTAACTATTATATGTCATGGTTTGCGCAATATAGTATCATACGAAAGTGAAGGATTAAGAGAGAGGAGACTAGAGAGTATTTTTCATCATTTTTAACTTTTCATTAACAAAGGAAAAAGAGAAGGGAGGTTGAGAGGAGAGGAGATTACAATGTGTAAGACTTATGTAAATACCTCTAGTAAGAGTAATTAATATTTATTATACTTTATTGACTATTCCTCTATATTTTATACAGAAAAAATAATTATAGTACATGGAAAATAAAAAGAATGGTTAAAAATTTCATTTTCTCAAATCAATTTATAAGTTTTGTTTCCTAATCTCTTTTAGCTTTGAGTCGAGATTTATCTATGTTATTAACATTTGAGCTCACAAGGCTTATTTGTAAAGCTTAGATGAATTTCAACTATGAAGATAAATTGATCTATGGTTGAGTTAAAAAGAGTGCACACATCTTAATCATTAATTTATTCCTGGGAGTGAAAAGTTCACAAGTTGTAAGTATAAGAGCTTAATCATTTGGACTTATATTGACAATGATCTTGTTTATTAGCTTTGTTTAGTCTAGTGAAAAGTCAAGGATGACGAATTTTCCTCTTTTGTGCTCTATTAATCGGGAGTAGCCTATTTCAATGAGCCTAAAAGTTGCAAAGTTGCAATGATTGCCATTAATGTGTTTCAAGAGATTAAATGTTGAGAAAAGCGAAAGTTGTTTAAAAAAGGTGATTCATAAAAGGTGAAAACAAGGGCATTTTGGAAACTTGTTAGTTTACAAAGTGTACACTTCATAACATTGCGTGAGGACACGGCAATCCTTTAGTTTGGGGAATTTTGATATTTGCTAAATTGTATATATTAAATTACCCGGGATTTTGCCAAATAAAAGCCAGAAAATGCCAAAAGAATAGAAAAAGTGTGCTTTTGTGTCTAATTGTGCAGGAAAGGATTAAAAAGACAAAAAGAAGCAAAAACGATCAAAAACCGACAAAGAACGAAAGAGACAAGAAAAAGAGTGAAGAAACAGCCAAAGATCAAAAGCCGGATCAGCCCGACATAGCAAGAAAGGAAGTCAAAAGACCCAAAATGAAGTCAAAGGACTAAAAGTGACAAGTATTCAAAGATTCAAAGGCCATTTGGAATTTTGAAGTTTAAGGGGTAAAGTTGCAAATAGTGGAAAGTGCTTTATAAAAGAAGAAAAAGAAGAAGGAAACCACAAGGGCTGAAATTGCCATTTCCAAATCTCTTTTTACACTACAAAGGGCGGGTGCAATCGCAGGGACCATTCTTGCCATAACCCTATACTTTCAAACAGACAAACGCGTTTTTATAACAACCCTAACAAACCAAACCGTTTTTCCCGCCTTTTCTCTAACACAAACCCAGCACCGAATTACCCACCCCCGCTCCCTTTCTCTTCTCTACCTTGTTATAAATCCCTCTCCCACCTCACCTAGACCACGTGTCAATCCCTAATTGGAAGGAACACCTCACAAATCCAATCCAACGGCCACAAATAAGCTAAAAAGGATCAAAGGCCACGATTAAATGGAAGCTTCAAGAATTTCTTCACTCCTCTTCTTCATTCCTCTATAAATAGCAGCTCTAGGTCTCATATTTCGGTTGTTGTTTTTGTCTTTAATTTTCGACAGTCATTTTTCGTTGTTGTTTTAGTTTTAAAAAATTTACTTGTAATTTTCCATTTTTAAGAATTTATAAATCTACTTTAAGCAATTAAGCTTATAAGCTCTTGTAAAACTCTTCTTTTAACTTGTACTTCCTTTAATTCAAGTATACAACTCAGTTTAAATGTTCTTATCATTTGTTTTCACAAGTATAGAAGTCGAATTTAATCAATAAAGCTCTAAATAAGCTCGTTTGAGCTTATTGTTTCTAATAAGCTCAATTTTAATAAAATTTGTTGTAAAATGTGGGCATTCATTGAATCCTTGTAACCTCAATACACAATAATATGATCCTTGAGATTGATAAAGTTCATTTCAAGTCACAAGGAGAAAAAGCTCTTAAAGACTTATTAAGCTTCTAAGTTGGTTTAGAGGCTAAGGTAGCCGTTAGGGATTGAATTAAGGCTACTCATTCAGATAGAGTAGCCTAAGTAGCCTGAGACTACAAAATCAAGGTTTCATTGATCTTACTCCATTTTAGCTTAATTTCAGTGTAGCATTTGCTTATTGCTTTTCATTTGAGTAAATGAATGCTTGATTATGCTTGATTAGTGTTTTTCTTAATCTGTTTTGAGTTTTGATTGTTTAGTTATCATTAGATCTTACATTTCTAAAAATTTTGTCCTTCTTATCCAAACTTGTACCCTGTCTCCCCTAACTCTGTTATACCCAACACCTTTTCCCGCTTTTTTTTGAACCCAAAACCCACGCACGGGTTAACACCCCTTCTTTTACCCTGTAACCTCAAAAACCCCATGGACAAACTCGCCCCTCCTCCTCCACTAAAAAACCTAATCCTATTTGGCAATCCCACGAATCCCCAAGGCATAAAGGACGGTTTAGATGATTTTTTGGTGTTGCTCTCACAAACTAACACAACAAGCACAAAGGTTTGAAGACTCATCTATAAAAGAAGTAGAAGACAGTGGTTTAGAGAGAGGAGTTTTTAGTTTTAACTTTCAGTTTTGTATTTCCTTTAATTCTAAGCATTTCTTTTAAGCATTTTCTTTTTAAGCTTTCATTACTTGTACTTTTGTTCATTCAGCTTGTACTAAATCAATTTGAGCAATACAATTTAGTTCTTAAGTATCTTTGTCCTTTGTTTTTCAATATTAAGCCGAATTTACTCAATAAGCTTTCAATAAGCTCTTTTGAGCTTATTCTTGTTAATAAGCTCAAATTTAGTTTAAAACTTTGTAAAAGCTTTTAAATACTGTTTTTTAGCTCATTTAGTTTAAAAGTGTTCATTTAAATTCGAATTAAGCTCATTGTGGAAGATTAAGGAGTAATAAGCTCTTATAAGCTCATTTAGCTTATTAAGCTGGTTTAGAGGCAAGGTGCCATTTAGGATCACCTAGACTCTACACTTGGATGTCTAGGTGAAGAAGAATCTTCAAAATTCAGGTTTACCTTTCTACATTTCATTCTAGCCAATTCATAGCTTATTTCAACTTGCTTAATTCTTTTAAATTTTCATGTTAATCCTGTCTCATTTAACTTCATTAGCCTCTAGGAGTTTTAGCCTTAAGCTGTTCTAGTTATGTTCATTTCTAGTTTTTAGTTCTTAAATACTGTCATAAAAAGTGGTATAAGCTAGTAGAGTAAGTGCTCATTTCCTATTAATAAGCTAGGACTTTTAGAGCTCACTTAGCTTAAGTAGGTTTATTTCAGTAAGTGTAGATAAAAGGTTTTAATAGTTTAAGCTTTGAAATAGTTTTTAAATGCATTTGGAGTTGACAGGTTTATATAAGGGAGTGTTTGGCATTAGAGGTATTTGAAAATAGTTTTATAAAATAGTTAAATAGTTTTATATTTTAGAAAATAGTTTTATAAATTAGGGTTTATTGTTTTAATTGAACAAATTAGGGATTAATTAGCTTATAAAATTTAGGGCTTTTGTTTCATTTTGATTTCTGCACCACTTTAGCACTTTAAAATCATTTTTCTTTATTTTTCTCATTTGAATTGTATTTTCTAGGAATTAAAAGAGATTTTAGTGATTTACTTTTTCTTATATAAATCATAAAAAATAGAAAAATAGTTGAAAAATTCTAATTCTTTTTCCTAAAATTTTCATTTTAAATTTGTGATTTTTAGGTATAAAATTTGTTAAAAGTCGTGTTTTAGATTTTAAATTTCAGTTTTAGCTCGCGTTTTAACGTTTTGTGCATTTAAATTTCGTGCTAGTTAATTGTTTTTCAATTCATGCTATTATATTTTGTAGAGTAATCAACAATTCAAAAGTCTTTTACTATTCTAAACTCGAATCCGAATTATTCCTAAATTCTCAATTCACGATTTCGTTGGGACACGACCCGAGGAAAAGTACTTCCCGGATAAAAATATACAAATTGTGTTTTCTTTAGTGAGATTTTTACCTTATATTTCTCTTGGTTGAGAAGTATTTTGGAAAGAATTCTTACGGGATTAACTCTATAAGTATATAAATTTGCTATACACCAATACTTCCCCATCATCAAAGATCCTCAACATCATAATCAAGAATCGTCAAGTGGGGAAGATTGTTAGCCTTATGCTTTTATAAGTCAAACAAGAATGTAATCAATATGAGTATGTTGGTCAAGAGCACAAGATGATCAAGAAAGTCAAATCAAGATGATTCAAGTCAAGGAGATGATGCAAGATAAAGATCTAAAGAACTCAAAGTCAAAAGATGAAGGTTCAAGATCAAGATCACATAAATGACATCGAAAGAATGTTATCGGTCGTCTTAAGCATGAAGGAACAAAGCCATGACATACAAGAAAAGACCATAATCAAGACTCAAGAACGTCAACGTCAAGGAGATCAAAGAAGACCTCGCTTCGGGGGAGATTGTTAGCCTCATTTATTATGAGTCAAACAAGGAATCTCGGTCTTTTATTAATGTGTCATGTAATAGGCTTAACGGGATAAACAGGCTTGGAATATAAGCTAGTAATGTCTATGTAACGGGCTCAAAGCCCACGAGAAGCCAAGCCCGGCCCATAGAAAGCCCACGAGCCCACAAGGTGGCTTAGGGTATAAATATCCCTTCACCACACTTGGTGAAGGGTGTTGGTTGCCATTTCTTACATTTTGTATGTGTGTGTAATCATCCACCACTCTCTCTTTCTCTCTAATCTAATCTTCCATCTTTTGTTTCTCTCTTTAGTTTATCTCTCTATTTTTCTAGCTTATTGCTTATTTGGTATTACTTATTGTTGTGATATGGGTTAAGTTTTGGGATAACACGCCCTACATAGATTCCTTAACCATTTTTTACAGAATCATCATAAACAGAAAGAAAGCATTATAAAAAATAAAGACATGACACCGCAAAACACACCTTCATATGCAAGAGGTACTCACTTCAAGCAATGTCCTGATACAATGCTTCTGAATCAACCTGTACATGTGAAAAACTAATTTTAGTCAGCTAATAAATAAAAATTATTAGATACAAACTGCAATTGCACAAACTGGAAACCAAAGAAAAAACATCCACATGGAAAACTCATCTGCCAGCAATACCATTTACCATGTTGCTAAATCTATATATTGCACTAACCAAACACCAAGCGACGGACAATAAAAAAACACCAAATACAACATCTAAGCTGCATAAGCATGACTAAAGCGTGGAAACAACTTAAGCTTGAACCAAACAATATAAAAACCTGTGAACGACACCAATAAAACTTCCTTTATGCATTTCACACATCAAAACCTTAAATTAACAGATCTCAAGTGAAAAAGACAATATTACCGCACAAAGTGATATTACAAACAATCGACACATCTATTGATAGGTCCATAACATGAGCTAATTTTGAACATCCTGAATATGTGAATACTATGAAACCGAAATAAAGTGCTACGACCGTCATCTGCAACGGTATCCCACAACATGTATACCTCAGGTCGTTTACAAAACTTAGATCAAATAACTTATCATATGAGATTTCACTTACAATAACCCTAAAACTATCCTTTGCAACTCCTAAACGGGAACAAATTAACAGACAAAAGGGACTTAATCCCTTCCTCGCATCAAAAGCTTACATCAAGTATTCTTTATCATTCACAACTCATAAACAATAACAAATTAACAGCCATAAATAGCTTAAACAATTTCTCACCTCAAGAGCTTAAAGCTGCTAATCTTTACAGTAAAAATCAAACCTTTCAATCACATGTTCAGATAACAAACATCTATTCACAAACATAAAAATTAAAAATTTAAAAAACCAAAACATAGAATAAGACCATAGCATTCATATTTCATTAAAAACCCCATTGACATTGTTCATACAAGCTTCAACTACAACCAGTCCAAAACATAAGCTAGAAATAAAAAACAAAAAACTACCCAACCCCAGTGCCTACTCTGAGTTGATTGTTGCATCCATGATGTCCAAATGACCTTTAAATGTTCTGATCTCCCCCTCGGTGTCTTCAATCCTCTAATTCAAACCCATAATCTTCCAACCATCATCCTTTTGCTATCCCTCAAGCAACCCAAACTGTCAGCATACTCAAACGGATCATTCATAGCTTCCATTTCATCAATCATTGCATTCACCTGACCTAAATCAGTTTTTGCAACATCCACTTCATCACGGAGGACCCTAATAAAACGTCTGGACTTAGAAATTTCTTGCAAGATAAAATCTTTCATGTATTTAGGGGTTTCAGTTTCACCACTACACTCAGAAATTTCATCTATAACACGCCTTGCCACAACATTCGAAGATCCAGAAGCAGCCATTGAATCAATTAACTAAAAAATGTGGGTGAGAAGTTATGTGTGAGAAGATGTGATGAATGATCAAGATGATACCAAGTGGTGGTATATATAGACGAATTATGTGGCTGTGGTAGAGAGGATTAATGTGAACCATCATGACACTGGAAACTTAGCTGGCGAAACTGAAAGGCAATAAATAAACCATCAAATCCAATTAGAGGAGGCGGATGTGCTTAGTTTTTCGGATAACTCGATACTACGGGGTATCGAGAGTGACCGTGACTCAGGGGAGGACACTACTTCTATTGATGATTTACCCCTTGATGACTCGATGATTCTTCCCGAGTATGAGTCATTTACTTTTGATGATGAGCCCGTGATGGCTGAAGTTAATGTTTTTGATGAAATTAACACAAGTGAACTTTCTTACCCGGGTATAGGTGAAAATGTTGTTTTAGATGAAGAGGAAGATACCTTCACATTCACTACCCGAACATTTTTACCATTTGTCACCTATCCTGAGGTTTTACCCACATCTTACTCCACGGGGAGTGAAGATAAAGTTTTTAATCCGGGTATTTTTGATAATGATGCTTTTAAGGATAAGAGTTCAAAAGAGTTAGCACCATCTAAAGCTCTTTTGACTCTTGATGTTTTTGACCCACTCCACCCACCCTTAATGAACTTTAATGTTACCAAAGCATTTTTCGTTGGCACATTTTCTCTCTTGAAAATCTTTTCTAAAAAGTTTGTTGAACCCGGAATCAAAAATGTTTTGGTATATCTTTCATCTCTAGTTTGGGGAGGTTTCCACCTCTTAGATTTTCTTCACCATTGCTATTATCCACCATAAAAACCTAGTTTGGGGAAAGAGTCAAGCGAAGGGGACTCTATAATAAACAAGCGCTTCGTGGGAGGCACCCCATGCTTATCCTTTTATTTTCTTTTCATTTTCTTTCTATTTTCTTTGCTTCCCCAAGGACAAATCAATTCGGGGTCAAGTATAGCTTGTACTTGGTTAACAAAAACTAAGCCGTTTTAGAGATATTTTTGAGCTAACAATGAAAAAATGAGAGGAAGCTTGTTCTCTTTCGTTTCTTGTTGGTTGTTTGTGATTTTTGTCTAGGTTTTCCGGATTTTGGAAGATTCATGGTTCAAAATTGTGGAAGGACAAAGCAATTCCTACAATTTCCATTGATGATCTCCAATCTTCTCTTCATAAAATGGGAAATCTTTTATCCTTGTCTTTATCGAACTAACATCTATTCTTTTGGCATGACCTTAGAATTTTTGTTAAAGATTCCTTTTGACCCTTATTTTTAAACTTTGAGGACAAAGTTTCATTTTAGTTTGGGGAAGGATATCTTCGATATTGACTTGCATTTCACGCAACCTTGTTTGAACCTTTTTGAATTATCCTTTTTGTGAAAAAATGAAAAATTTTAAATTTTTGCTTACAAGAAAAGCTCAAAAGAAGCTTAGTTTGAGAAAAAAACACCACTTTTTGGTAGTCCGTTGGTGAGAAATAGGAGTTAATTTTGACTTGACCGGGTGAAAATGCCCTAGCTAGTTCTTTAACCTACCTTTTGTAGGGCCAAGCTTTCACAAATCCTATTGCTTTGGATTTTAAAATGTGAAGAACAAGAAATGATGTAGTTAAATATAAGTGTATTTGTTTAAGCAAGGTTTATTTGGAAAACCTAAAGCTTATATGAATGATTTGTGTCTTTTTACTCCCATAAGCTCTTAACACACTTAATCATACGTGCTCTTTTTAATTTAGCTAAGTCAACCAATGTCTTTAGAAAAAGTCTTACATTTTGAAAAAGAATTCATTTTAATATGTAAGTAAGATTTTTGGTTTCAAATTTATAAGTTGCTTTTCTAAAATGAAAATTTTCCATTCATCAAAAAGATAATTATAAAAAGAATGCCAATGAAGCATTTCTAATGCAAAAGCATTATTTTTCGTGCCAATGAAGCATTCGAAAAAATAGAATAACAAAAGCTATATGTAGTTTTTAATCGTTGGCGTATCCATGTTGAGAGAAAGACTCGGATGGGGTCGCAACTAAGGATTAAAACTATGTACGTAGGATCAAGGTTCGTAGGCATTCATCACTAGGGAGCGCGGCCTAGGTGATGATTGCAACTAAGGGACTTTGGATTCTAGGCTTTGTAGGAAAAGGTGTTGTCGCGATAACCCACAAAGAGCCCAAGTGTGGGGAGGCCATAATCAAGGTATCACTGACATTGTCTTGTATGCAGACAAGAATCGTGTTAACAAATAGGGTACCAAAGAAGATGTTGAACATCCACCAGTTGAAAACTGAGAGTTTTTTGTTCTTCTCTTTGGGGTTAAATTCGTTGAATTGGTCAACTTCTATGGTGGAGATGTTAGGCTTGGTGCCACCAGTGCATACTGCAAGTGTATAGAGGGCACCAAAGAATACGGCTAGTCACAAGGTTGAAGCTTTCTCGCAATCGGTTCTGGAATCACAACTCAGAGGCTTTAGTCCTGGTAGTGAAACTGCTAGTGTGAGTAAGCACATTCCGTGTTTTCAATATGACACACAACCTTTATTTTGTTAACAAACATACCTTTATTTTCCTTTCTTATCCACCTGTTTACGTAATAATGTCTAAAGTAAAAATTATATTGTATATTTTATTAAAAAAACTGGACTGAAAGGGTATGTGTGTGGGTTCAAACTAAATAGGTGTTTGTTTATGCTTATTTTTGGGCTTGTGAGCTGTGATTCAGCTTATATTTCATAAGCTCATACTTGCAGGCTTATTTGTTAGTTGTGAATATGTTAGGAATTCAGTTTTTAATGAAGTGACGACCATTATCGATCTCACAAGCCTTTGTAATAGTTAGACAATATTATGTAATAATTAGTAAGCTAACCAGGCCGGCTTATAGAAAGTCCAGGAAAAGCCCGATCCAGCCCATATCTTGTAACTATATAAACCCTCTCCACACACGGAGAGGGTGTTGGTTGAATGCATTTCTCTACATTTCATGTGTGTATTTTTGGTGTATTCTTCCATCCACTCTCTCTCTTTCTCTTTCTAAAGTTTATAAGTGTGTGTGAAATCAATATCCTTCAATTGGTATCATTCACCATGGTTCTATCTTGCTTCCTTTAGTGTTTTGTTGTGGATGTATTGAGCTTCTTGGTTCGGCTTATCATATGCTTATTTCTCACTAGGCATAATTTTCGTTTTTTCTTTCTTCGGTCTCGTTACAACAACAGTGTTTTTGTGAGGTAGTATATCAACTTATTTCGGGCTGGATCGTGTGTGTGGTTTGAAAAATAGGTGGATAAGTAAAGAATGTGTTTTTTTATTTGTAGTGACGGTGTTTAGAACAATTTCAAAGCCTTCTTGACAAACTATTATTTCATAACTGCATATCACGTTTCTCTTATTTGGCTTATACTTTCGCGGCTTATTTTCAAGGTTCTTGGTTTTATGCTTGTTTGTTTTAAGATAGATTATTTTTCTTTGTTTTTTCAAGTTTAGCTTATTGAACGCAAAAAGTCTCAAACGTCGTTTCTCAAAACCTTAAGAAGCTTATTTGTAGTCCTTGTTGTAGCTTAATTTTTCGTGGATTATTATGTTGTACAACTATTTATTTTGTAAGCTATTTCTGGGCTTCTCATCTTTGTGGTTGAGCTTATTTGTGATTTACAAGGTTTGTGGCACGAAACAAGTTCAAACTTGGCTGAAACAAGAGTCGAAGAAAGGTGCGTTCAAGGTGTTTGATATTTTGCAACCGAACTACTTGCAACCGAATAACTTACAACCGAACAACTCAACACCTTTGTAAACCGAACAACCATCTACTTGTGTGAACCGAACAACTAGTAACTAGTGTGAACCGAACTACTCATTTTAAGTCACAAACCAATCTACCAATCGAATAGGAACAAATTCTACACGTTTTTTACTTGTCTTCAGCCATTTTGGTTTTTCAGTTTCGAGTGACGGTTAATTACGGAACTTCTAACCTATACCGTTGTGATCATGATTCGTTTTCGATCAACGTGGTATATTCACTCTTCACCGACGTCAACCGTAGCATTCCGCGAGAGCTTAAATACTTTCATGTCATTTTTGTGAATTTTCAATCGAAGAAGAAAAGGAAAAAAAAGGAGGGACATGTTTTTTTTAAATATAATTCAAACTTATTTTGAAATTGGCAACTTTGTCCCCTGGATTTCATAACCAATTCATCATTCCTCCATTAATTGGTTTGTTAACCCTTGTTTTTGAAAGTGTTTACACCGTTAGTCTTTATGCTTATAAAACAGCCCGTTAGTCCTCCAAATTGTATTGTGGTTGCACCGTTAGTCTTTATTTGAGCTTTAATCAACCGTTACCCTTTTTAAGTTGAAAGATTGTGCACCGTTCATCGTTTTCGCTCATTATTCGTCAACAAAAGCTAAAGTTCTTCAACAACAACGATTTCACAACGATTAATCATTGCTTCATGGTTTCTTCTTGATTTTGTAAAATCCCGCGAAAGATTTAATTATTTTCTCGGTTTAAATCATAGATTTGTAAATTTTCGTGAACGTTAATTGATTTCAAACCACAACAATAATCACTTAATCTACAAAAGGTCTACAAATTTGATTTCACATATCAATTACTTGAAAATGTTTAACATGAATGAGAGAGTTTACAATCCGCAATCACAAATTCAAAGTGTTCCTCATCAAGTTTTAATGTTTCATCCACAAGATTCTCAAGTGATTTATCCTCAACCATCAATGATGCATCCATAATCATATCAAGTAATTCATCCTCAATCATACTTGAATAAGTGAGATGAGAGAGTTTTCATTGTTAAAGTTAACTTGCATTTGAGTAATCAGTCAAGTATATCAGCAAAAGGCATAGGTAAATTTTTTTTAGACAGCTTTACATTGAACTTTTATCTTTTCATAGCTAATTTCTTCCTAATGCATTTTACCTTCAGCTTATTTCTTTTTAGCTATTCCTAGTAGACATCTTAAGCTACATATATCATCTTTTAGTTTCCATTTTCATCAAGTATTAAGCTGGGAATAAGCAAAAATCCAAATAGTTCTTAAAAACCTTTGTTTCTGTGAACAGAATTAAGAACTAAGTTTTCTAGCTTATTGAGTTGTCAAAAGTCAAAAAGTCCTTTTGTTAATGTTGTAGAGAATAAGTTGTTTAACAAGTTTGTAGTTTTAAGTTTTTGCTAATTCTCAAATTTTAATAAGCAAAAATAAGCTAGAATCGTAGGGTCTATTTTTTAACATTTCCATAGTTCAAGGGGACCCGTTTTCATATAAGTGTAAATTCACACTAGTTACCTACCCCCGGCCTAACCTAGTTCTTAGTCTTTCCTTATTACACGAAACTACCCTGTCTTTCTAGAATATTAAATAGTTTTACTAATTTTGTTGTTAGTTTTAAGTAATTAGGGTTTATATTTTTAATTGATCAAATTAGGTTACAATTAGGTCATTAAAATTAGGGCTTTTTGTGTCTTTAAATTTCTGCACCTTTGAAGTTTATAAAAATCATTTTTTCATATTTTTCCAATTTGATTTGTATTATCTAGGAATTAAAATAGATTTTAGTTAATTCCTTTTTCTTATAAAAATCATAAAAAATAGAAAAAGAGTTGAAAAATTAAAATTCTTTTTGCAATAATTTTCTTTTTAAATCTAGTATTTTTGAAAAATAAAAGTAAAATTTTAGTGTTAATTTTTAGGAAAAGTTTATTTTTGTCAAATCATTAATCTTTTAAAATTCATAAAAAATTCAAAAATAGTTAAAAAATTCTAATTCTTTTTCCTAAAATTTTCATTTTAAATTTGTGATTTTTAGGTATAAAATTTGTTAAGAGTTGTGCTTTAGATTTTAAATTCCAGTTCTAGCTCGCGTTTTTACGTATTGTGCATTTAAATTTCGCGCTAGTTAATTGTTTCTTAATTCGTTCTATTACATTTGTAGTATAATCAACAAATCAAAAATCTTTTATCATTCTTAACTCGAATCCGAATTATTCCTAAATTCTCAATTCACGATTTCGTTGGGACACGACCCGAGGAAAAGTACTTCCCGGAAAAAAAATATACAAATTGAGTTTTCTTTAGTGAGATTTTTACCTTATATTTCTCTTGTTTGAGAAGTATTTTGGAAAGAATTCTTACGGGATTAATACTATACGTATATTAAATTTGCTTTCAACCAATAAGTCCATGGGATCCCTTCCATTTTTGGATCCCCTTCCAAAGCTTAATAGTCCAAAGAGTAAAGGTGGTTAAGTTTAACTAATTTTAAAGCTTAAGCTTATAGACTTGAGAGAGCTATTGAGAGCTTATTAGAACAGTGACATGAAAATTGTGAGCTTATAAGAGCTTATGACTTAAATCCAACTATAAAACAGAAACAAGGATTTCATTGAACTTCAAAATGGATTACAAAGCTTTAAATCTGAAAGTTACAAAACTGCTTAAAAGAAAATTACATTTAAAAGGAAATTTGCATAAGCTAAAATGTAAATTAAGCTAAAAAAATGAAAAGCTAGACTCCTTGTGTGCGTGTAGAGTATGGAGCTCTATTTATAGTCTCTCAATGAACCTTCTAGCAGCTAAAAGCAGTTAGACGCTCCTCTTAACATCAACCCTTGATCATCCTTTAATCATTGAATCCCACTTATCCACTGTTAGATCAAATTAGAGCTCACACGGATTGCCAACATGGCAATTCGTGTTGAGACTCATTTGTACTTCTTTTGAGAGTGAAATGCGTGCAAGAAATCTTATATCCTTGTGCTATCTTGCTTCCACGTGGCTGCCTTGCTTAAGTGAGCCAATGAAAGTTTCATGATTTGACCTATTTGTCGCTTGCCATAAATTGAGTAGACACTTGAATTTACCATCCCTTGACCCTCAATTTCAAAAACCCATTGTTTTAACCTGTGGGTACACTCGGAACATGAATGAACCATTGAAACTGATTTTCGCGCCCTATTTTATTAACTGAAGGTTAAAACGGTTTGATATTAGGGGTGTTGGTAATTTGGTTCCTTGTCTTTTGTTTAATAAAAGACCATGTGTAAATAACTTTTTATCTTTGGCAGGACTGGTCCCAGAGTTTTAAAATGTTATTAGCTTAATGATTTTGGGGTTTTCTTTTTTTTTTTTTTTTTGTTTTGGGGTCTTATGATCCGGTTAAGGGAAATTAAGGGCCCATTAGGCCTTAGGGACCATTTGTGGAATTTTACAAATCTTGAGGGACTTGTATTGTAACTTTGGGGTCTTTGTCTTCTAGTGTTGACTTTGGACTTCATTTGACAGAATTTAATGAGGATTGACCAAGGTTGACCTTTTTTTGACTTTGCTTCTTCCGGCTCTAGCACCTCTTATACACTCTTCTGTTCTTGTATCCGTGTTTGCCCGTTTTTGACGGTTTTCTTATGATTTTTGATATATCCGTACCTGCACACACAAAACATAAAAACAAGTATATTTTTGCCATTTTAAGTCTGTTTTGAGTCATTTAGGGTCATTTTTGGTGTTTAACGGATATGTGTATATTACACTTATAACATATCAACCACCACAATCTCGTAATGAGCAAGTAATGCGAATATCACAAGAATTGTAAATCCTATAACCAACCATTAAAACCCAAAGAAATCAACAAGATCAAATTCTGAATCCCCGATCAAACTTCGATAGTGATGATGAAGAGATGAACCTACACCACAACCAAAGACTCAAAATCCAAAACCAGCCAAAGAAACTCCATTACCCAAACCATACAAACCAAATATCTCGTATCCTCAACGTCTAAGGAAAGAGAAAATGGAAGCCCAATATAGAAAATTACTCGACATGATCCGCGCCGTTCGAATCAACGTACCTCTTATCGACGTCTTAGCTGGAATGCTTAACTATGGAAAATTTCTCAAAGAACTCATAAGCAACAAGCATAAAATTGAAGAAATACAGCTGCCGCTTTTCCTTAGCGACGAAAGTTCAGCGATTATCCAAATAAAGTACCACCAAAACTTGGAGACCATAGTAGTTCTTTAATCAAGTAAATTTTCAACAAGATTTTTTACCTATAATGCATTAGCCGATCCATTGTGCTAAGAATACTTTATGCCATATTCCTTATAATCAAAAACTATCTACAAACTCTTAAACCTATCAATAATGAGCGTGAGAGATAGGCCGACAGATCATTCCAATACCCTGTTGGAATAGCAAAAAATATCACGTTGAAGTTGTAAATTTTACACTTTTCCTGCCAATTTCGTTATCCTCGAAAAGGAAGAAGACAGTAAGGTTCCTCTCATTTTGGGACGACCATTTCTTCACACTGCTGACGTAGTTATACGAGTTAAACAGAAACAACTCAATCTTAGAGTTGGGACTGAACGAATGATCTTCAATATCGATTCTACGATGAAACACTCTTATTCCAAAAACGTTGAAACCCGTCTTAGTATCGATGTATCAATGCAATTTTAGAAGAATACTTCGAAGCACTTTCAAGACTAAGGTAGTACAATCCGTCCATATCCAACTGAAGAACCTTTCCCAGAAGAAGAAATCATTACTGAATTCGATGAATCATGGTAATGACTGCCGATGAAAACTCTAACTCTGAATCTAACACCGAAGACCCACCATTCGAGAAAATCACCATCAACACCGATTATAAAATCAAGACATCCCTTGAAGAACCTCCTACGAATCTTGAACTTAAACCCCTTCATGATAATATGGAATATGTATTCCTGGAAGAACCCTCTTTTCTTCTTGTTATCATATCATCTCAGCTTTACAAAGAAAAGAAAAACAGACTTGTATTCGTTCTTAAAAAACCTAAGGAAGCTTTTGCCTAGAAAACGACTGACAATCCTGGTATCTGGCCATCATTCTGTAAACACAAGATACAACTTCTGGATGACAAGAAACTAGTTGTCCAAAAACAAAGAAGGTTGAATCCAAATATGCAAGAAGTTGTTAAGAAAGAAATCGTGAAACTCTTGGATATCGGTATTATCTATCCAATTGCCGATAGTTCTTAGGTTAGTCATATTCACTGTGTACCAAAGAATGGTGGAATTACAGTTGTCACAAACGAAAATGATGAACTTGTTCCAACAAGAACCGTTACGGGTTGTTGAGTATGCATCGATTATCGTAAACTCAATGAAGCAACCGCAAAGGATCATTTTCCCTTGCCGTTTATGGATCAAATATTAGAAAGACTCGTAGTAAATAAATATTTCTGTTTTCTCGATGGTTTTTCTGGATATTTTCAAATTCCTATCGATCCTATGGATCAAGAAAAAACAACATTCACATGTCCTTTCGGAACATACGCTTATAGGCGAATGCCTTTCGGGCTATGTAATGCCCCAGATACATTCCAAAGATGCATATTAGCAATCTTTCACGACATGATCGAAGAATCCGTCGAAGTATTCATGGGCGATTTATCCGTCTTTGGAGACTCTTTCGACAAATGCCTAAAAAATCTCAATAAAATGCTCCAGCGTTGCAAAGATGCTCATCTTGTCCTTAATTGGGAAAAATGTAACTTCATGGTCAAAGAAGGAATTGTTCTTGGACACAAGGTGTCTAGCGCAAGACTAGAAGTTGACAAAGTAAAAATTGACGTAAAGATCGATGTAATCTCAAAACTTCCACCCCCTAACAATATTAAAGGTATTAGAAGCTTTCTTTCCTCGACAAGCTGGTTTTTATAACCGACCGTTTTATTAAGGATGTTCTCAAAATTGCTCGTCCTCTTACTAAGCTCTGCTTGAAAAAAAAATACTTCATTTGAATCAGATGGTGAATGTTAAAAAGCATTCGAATTATTAAAAGAGAAACTCACATGTTCTCCTGTGATCATAAGCCCAAACTGGAATCTTTCGTTTAAACTTATGTATGATGCAAGTGATTTCGCAGTTGGAGCCGTCTTAGGTCAAAAAGATGGTAAAAACTTTCACCCAATCTACTTCGCAAGCAAAACCCATAACCCAGCTCAACAAAATTACACCGTAATAGAGTAGTTTTTGCATTCGACAAATTCAGATCCTATCTTATTCTTTCAAAAACTATTATTCACACCGATCATTCAGCTCTAAGGCACTTATTCAAGAACACAAGATGCTAAAACCAGCCTTATTCGATTGGAACTTTACTCTTGCAAGAACATTTACAACTAAGAAACACTCAAGGATAGAAAAGCGAAACAAATAATGTTTTGCTGTCCAAGAAAACTTTGTCTCGAATTAAAAATGATGAGTCAAGTGATGGCAGTGAAGTCGATGATAACTTTCCTGGAGAAACTCTAATGGAAATCAATACCAAAGATGAACCTTGGTTCGCAGACTTTGCAAACTACTTGGTCAAAGATATACATAAAAACGAAAGGGATGACTGTATCAACAAAAAAAACAAATTCTTCCCCCTTCCTGACTCAAACAATTACTTTTGGAGGACCTTTATAACCTTACAAAGTACGTTCTGACGATATGATCGGAAGAACCGCTGTATATAAGCAAAACTTGAACTATTTTAGATCAATGTCACTACGGACCAACCGGTGGACATTATGAACCAAACGTAACTGCTAAGAATGTCCTAGATTCAGGTTTTTACTGGCTAACAATCATCAAAGAAGCTCATACTCTACTTCGCCTTTTCGAAGCATGCCAAAAGACAGGTAATATATCGAAACGTGATGAGATGCCCTTAAACAACATTCAAGTATGTGGAATTTTTGACATATGGGGTATCGACTTTATGGGACCATTCCTGAAATCATATAAGTTTGAATACATTCTTTTCGTTGTTGATTACGTATCTAAATGGGCTGAAGCTCAGGCTCTACCAACCAATGATGCCCGAGTGGTTGTTACTTTTTTAAAGAAACTATTCTGCCGTTTTAAAATGCCCAAAGAATCTAATCAGCAGCAGAGGAACTACGAACTTCTGCAACAAAATAATGGCAAAAAAACCATGGAAAAGGATATGGAGTCAGCCAACCTTTTCTCTCCACTAATCTATCATCCTCTTTAAAACCAGTGGTCAAGTTCAAAACACAAACAAAGCTCTTAAAAGAATTCTTGAAAAAACGTTAAAGATCAATCCTGCTATTTGGTCAAGAAAACTTGATGACGCTCAGTGGCTTTTTATTTCACACTGCTTACAAACCATCCTACCGTACCTACCTAGACAACCTTAAACAACTTATATAAGGACAAAAACTAATGCCACTTACCATTTGAAATTCAACACCTGTGCATACTGGGCTCTAAGAGATGTTAACCCCATACTCAACGCTGCTAGGTGAGAAAATAATGATTTAGTTACACGAGTTATATGAACTTAGACATCAAGCCTATGAAACTCTCATCTATATAAGGTCACAGAACCAAAGTCTTGGCACGATAGAAAATTCTAAGATGAGAAAAGAATTCAAACAAGTGAAACAAAGTTCTCTGTATTTCAATCAATAATACAAATTTACACAACCAAAACTTAGATCTAGAATGTTAGTACACTTAGTAGTGAAACATCAATATCCATCCGGATATGTTGAACTCTATGGAAAATATGGAAAGATATTTGTCAATGGTCCATACGGAGCTTAAACTTATCATTAAGAAGATAATACCCAAGGGAAGTAGTAACTTCCAATTATTCTCCCAGAGAATGACTCACGAAGTACGAGTCTAGCTAAAGACTCTCTTAAAAATTAAGCGCTTCTCAGGAGGCAACATGTGCTTCATTTAAGTACGGAGGAGTCCCTCTTTCATTCTTCTATTAATATCTTTTATTTATTTTCCAAAAGAAAACAACAAAAATATATTCTTTTTGTGTGCTTTTGTATGTTTACTTTTATGTAGGTACCTTAGATATGGAAAATTATGAAGTATGATCAAGGATAACTCTCTCGCAACTATATCTATATGCCTCGGGAAGTACCGTTTCTCTTAATTTTCCATATTTTATGTCTATTATCAGTTATCACATTGAGGGCAATGTTCAACTTAAGTGTGGAGGGGAGCCAAATAGGAAAAATTAATCATATCCCTCCATGTTTGCCCTGTCAAATTTTTTTCCTCCAACTGATATTTTATGAAAATCTTAATATATATATGCTTTTAAAAAAATAAAAAAATGCTCTTAGTAAGGCAATCCAACTGGATTGACATTATAGCTAGCACAACTTAGTCCATTAAATTGTGAGCATTCTAAGCCTGTAGAATATTCAGGTATCCATCTTTGGTACCTAAGATAATTGATGCCTTTAGCTAGTCCGAGTTAAGGTTTGATTGCAGTCGTATGTGTCTATTTGGTCATTACAGATGTGTACATATGGTCTTTGTTGCCTTTTTTGGAACATTGGTATTGGTTGATAATTATATTTGAGAGAGCCGGTAATTTAGATGCTCTAGAACTTGTACTTAATCATCATTTAATAGACCGAAGTCTAATCACATGTAATAGAATACCCGCATGTTCGATGTTTCTCTTAGCAAGCACTAAAATCTAGATCCCCTATTTAGCTGCTAATTTGCTGAAAAAACCTAAGTATGAATAAGAAGTTCTGCTCTGGCCAAGCCTTAGATAACAAATTGATCAATATATATATATATATATATATATATATATATATATATATATATATATGTCATATTATAAAAAATATATATATATATATATATATATATATATATGTATATATATATATATATATATATATATATATATATATGTATATATATATATATGTATATGTATATACATATATATATATATATATATATATATATATATATATATATATATTTACATATATATATATATATTTACATATATATATATTTACATATATATATACATATACATATATATATATATACATATATATATATATACATATATATATATATATATATATATATACATATATATATATATATATATATATATATATATATATATATAAAAATATATATATATATATATATATATATATATATATATATATACAAATATATATATATATATATATATATATAGCTTATATAAATAACATTATGATACATATACATAAATAATATATATGTATATTTATATATAAATGTATATATATATGTTATATATAATACATATATAAATACATAATATATATACATAATACATATATATATAATATGTATATGTATAATATAATGTATATAAATATGTATATAAATATATCATATATATAAACAATATATATTAATATATACATATATATATATATGTATATATATATATATATATATACATATATACATATATATATATATACATATAATATAAAATATATTATCTATTATATATATTATAATATAGTAGATATATATACATAATATATATACAAATTATCTATACTAAACATATATATTAATTATATCTAGAAATATATATACATAAATATATATATACAATATATATATACATATACAAATTACATATATAATAATATATACAAAATACATAAATATAAATCAACATATACATATATATATATATACCATATACATAATATATATTATATACATATACATTATACATATATATATAAATAACATATATATATAATACATATATAAATATATATGTAGTTCAAAGAAATAAAGGCTAATGTTTCGGCAACGTATAGATAGTATCCGCTCAGTAACACGCGTTTCGCCCTTTGGTTGGTTAATTGTTAAGTACAAGCATATGGAACTACAGCTGTCTAGATTATGTCTGTAGCAAATTGAGTGTTCTTCACAAAAATATAAACCTATCTGAGTGGCATGAGTGAATTAAAAATCAAACATTATCCCTATGTGAGGTGCTATGTTATATGTCTATGCCTGAAAAGTTACCTAATATGCAAACTCTTATAAAATCCAAATTTTCACTCTACTCCGATAAAGATTTATTTACTCGCTTTATATGCTTGAGGCAAGCAATAAGCCTAAGTGTGGAGGGATTTGATTCAAACGCACAAATATACATGTTTTTATTTGGCGATAATTGTATATATTTATCAATTTTTTTATTTCTCCATGTAACTTTTGATACTTAATAGCATAAAATTGCTTGCAGGTTCACTAGAAGACACTCCGAGGTAAGATACGACAAAATCAAAGACTTACACGTTAAAGAACACATCATTCAAGAAAAGATCAACAATTAAGCTCTATGTGCCAAATGTGCGCCGCACTTAACATTTTTGCGCCACACTTATCTTCAAGTCAAAGACAGTCAACATTGCATTAACTCAACAAGCGTTACCAACAAGCCGCTAAACAATCTTTATGTCGCCCACACTTCCTATCTGCACTCTATGATGAAGCATTTATGAAGAATTTAATGCTATTGCATTTACACCCTAAGTACGCCGCACATATCCTCTTGTGCATCGCACTTTCTCAATTAACATTTAATACTCATGCATTTGATCACTAAGTGCGTCGCACAAACTTTTGTGTGCGCCACACTTTTCACCCAAAATCAGCCTATAAATAGAGGACGAATTTTCACTCTCAAATCATTCCTCTCATTCCATAAATCATATCCATCACACACATACTCCAATACTCTTATCCATCATCCATATAAACACCAAAAACACTACTCCCTTTGAAGTATAAAGATCTAACGATCAAGAACGAAGACGGTTATCAACTTAGTTATTGAAATAATGAAAGTCTATGTTAAATCTACTTTTGTTATGAACATCTTAGCCATGAGAGGCTAAATCTCTCATGACTACTCGGTGATTTTATGATATTGAATAAGCATTTGGTATGATCATGATCCTTTTAATCTCAAGCTTATGTTGAAATCCTATTATATCTTATCTTGTCCATCTTTGCTTATCAACTTAAATTACATAGTCATATTGGTATAGGTCGAGAGATCCGGTATGATCTATGTGGTTTTAAAGATTTGTCTATGATCTTTATTGTTTGTGCCGAGAAATCCACTTTCGTAAACTAATAAAAAAAATAAGCTTTGATATACTAGTAACTAAATATAAGTCCTGAGTTAATTAAATATAAGTCCTGAGTTAATTAAATTAATTTGTGAAAAAGTTTTCTGACGAGAAATGTCACACCCCGCCAAGGCGGAAACGCGAGGCGTAACGAGAAATGATATCATCACAACACAATGGCGTTTATACAGAGAATTCTAAATGAAAAAAAATAAGTAAAGCATAGACACAAAGTGTCATAACAATACCCATAAAACTAACCAAAATCCAAAAGGCATCTTTGTTGATGAAACGAAAGTTTTCGCCAATAGAAAGACATGCAACAAGTATTCGTAATTCAAACAATGCAATATTCAAGACATAAAAGCAATAAACTCCATGACATCCTATGGTCTCTTTTGTAGCCACTTCTCTCTATCTTATCCCCATGATGCTCACCTGAAAATGATGCTTAAACGTCAACATAATGTTGGTGAGAGTCATAGGTTTAAGATACGCCAATAACTCGCTTTGAAATCACTGTAATAAATTAAACATAGCATAGCAGGACATACAATGAACTATCATACAAGCTAACATGCAATTCACATCAATACCAAATTGAGACGCTCACTAGCACAACATCAAAAACATATCCTCATTCACAACAATGAGACGATCACGCTCACTATTAACAATCCACAACAATGAGACGATCACGCTCACTACTAACAATCCATTCAGATCCTAGAGATGGTCACAGGCTCAAGCACACAATCCCATATCTATTACAAAATAGCATCATAACATACAATAATTCTCAGTATAGCCCATTACACATTAAAACACATTATCTACAGTAACTACAGACATTTAAACTCATAGCATCAATTTCACCATCAAGAAAACATAAGAAAAAGGGGCTATAAACTCACACTGATGCTGTAAGCAAATTCCCAAATCCTTGCGCAAACTCAACAATCAAAACAAACACGGTGTTACAACGCGCCAAGCCAATTTGCTTATACCCATAGTAACCAATCATATGAAGGATGTCTAAGGAGTTTAATTACCTCATGGGTCTCACGAACGACACCATGCCCAAACTATAACCAACATGTATATCATACTTTGTTCAAAGTCTTACAATTTACCCCGAAAAAAGCGGAACATATTTGAAATCACTTTTACCATTTTCTAAACCAAACCTACTGAGCATTAAAATTTTATCCAAACATCACAGGTTCAAGTATCATGTAAATTTACAATCTCCATGATTGTTGTACACTAATTTATAATCCCCTCATACGAAGTCCCCAAATAAAATCAAACTTTTACTATCTTCAGGTTACAGATCTAAACAAACACTAAAAAGTTTGGACCTAAAAACCATACTTAGACTCCAAATCAGAAGCTCTCCTTCGGGGAATTTTTAATAGACACTGGTTGGTAGTAAAACAAATTCAATATACTTATATAGTATTACTCGTAAGAATTTCTTTGCCAAAATACTTCTCAACCAAGAGAAATATAAGGTAGAAATCTCACAAAATAAAACACAATTTGTATATTTTTATCCGGAAGTCTTATCCCGGGGTGTCGTGTCCCAACGAAATCGTGAATTGAGAATTTAAGAATGATTCGGATTCGAGCTTAGAATAGTAAAAGATATTTGATTTGTTGATTACACTACAAATGTAATAGCAAGAATTAAAGAAACAATGAAATAGCGCGAAATTTAAATGCACAAATTGTAATAAACGCGAGCTAAAACTGAAATTTAAAAAACTAAGGCACGACTTTTAACAAAATTTATATCTAAAAATCACAAATTTAAAATGAAAATTTTAGGAAAAAGAATTGGAATTTTTTATGTATTTTTGAATTTTTTATGATTTTTCTAAAATTTAATGATTTATCAAAAATAAACTTTTTCTAAAAATTAATACTAAAATTTTTCTTTTATTTTTCAAAAATACTAGATTTAAAATGAAAATTAATGCAAAAAGAATTTTAATTTTTCAACTATTTTTCTATTTTTTATGATTTATCTAAGAAAAAGTAATTACCTAAATTCTATTTTAATTTCTAGAAAATACAAATTTAATTGGAAAAATATGAAAAAATGATTTTTAGAAACTACAAAGGTGCAGAAAGTTATAAAAAATAAAAGCCCTAATTTCTACTTTTTATTTTTCAACTAATTGGATTTATTAAAAATCTACCCTAATTACTAATAATACTATTAATAATAAAAAGGAAAATTAAAAGAAAATAGGAAAGACAGGGTAGGAAATGTAATAAAAGAAAGAACAGGGTAGGCGGGGTAACTTTAGTAAATTTACACAACAGTTAAAACAGTTAACCTTGAACTTTAAGAAAAATACCAAACAGACCCCGCGATTGTGCTTATTTTTTTGCTTATTAAATTTTGAGAATTAGCAAAAACTTAAAACTACAAAGTTGCTTAACAGCTTATTCTAAACAACTTTAATAAAGGCAATATGAACTTTTACCCAAAGAATAAGCTGAAAAATAAGCTGTAAGTTGCTGTTTACAGAAAGTGCTTGTTTGCTAACTTTTTAGGATTTTTGCTTATTGAGAACTTAATACTTAATAAAACTTGAAACTAAAAGATGCTTGATGAAGCTTAAGATGTGTATTAAGGGATTTTAAACTAAACTTAACCTAGTGTTAACAACATAAGCAAGAGAATTAAGATGGAAAAATGCAAAGTCTATTGAAACAGTTTTTAGAGCTTTTTTAAACTAAGCTTAACAGCTTATTTTTGGACCTTAAGTGCTGATATTTTGAAAATAGACTCACCTAGCTTACTCTAATCAACCTAGCTAAAAGGATTTGTAAAACTCTAAAAGGAAATGAGAAAAATTCAAAGTTAAAATTGCTAACTCAAAAGCTGATATGCTATGCTGATGCACTTTGCAGCTTTTGCAGTTGGCTTGCAACAAAAGTGATTTAAACTATAATTATGAAATTTAACAATACACTCAATGATCCTAAGGATGTGCTTAGATGACCAACCTTGCCTCTGAAATTCTTTTATTATCCTGAAAATCTAAAACTCTATTGACTGAAATTGCACTGGTGCAAAATGGAAACTGTATTAAGCTCAAAATTTGTAAATCAAATAACTAATCTTTACAACAACTTTTTAACTTGATTTAAAGGCTAACTCACCTTAATGAAAGTATTTGATAAGTGTAGTTGACTTTATAGTCCAACTACAGGCTAAATCCAACACTTCCCTTACTAGAAGGTCTTACAAACCCCCCCCTTAAATTTGAACTTAAAAACTCTTTTCACTTAAAATTCCTCAAACTTTATATCTGCCATCTACTATTATTAAACTAATGAAGCTATTTGAACGTTAAAAATTATAGTAAGCCTTATTAGGCAAAATAAGCTACTTACTCTATGAACATATTACTACTACTTATGACAGAAAAAGTGACAGTGAAACTTTACTAGTTTTAAAACTAAAATAGACTGAAAACAATTCAAATTTGAGCTAAGTAAACCTAATGAACATGATTTAAATGAGGACTTAAAAGAAATAAGCAAGATGTAATAAGCTTCAAATGCTATAAAATGAAATTTATAGAAAGTAACCTGAAAATTTGGAGTCTCAGCACAAGAGCCACTCTAGTAGAGTGAGTGGCTCAGTTTAAGCACCTAAATGGCTCCAAAGCCTCTAAACCAAAGCTCTTAGCTTAATAACATAAGTATCTTAAATTCTTCATTGAATCCTTGAAAATTACCACAAATTACTTTAGTGAACATGCTGTTTTGACAATATGTAAACATGATGTTTAGATGTAAATGATGAAATTGAACTAATGATTTACTAAAAACAGAATGTAAGCTAAATTTGAGCTTATGGAAAGTAATAAGCTCAAAAGAGCTTATTTAGAGCTTATTTGATAAATTCGACTTAGAATTGAAACTTAAAAGACAAAAAATCTTGCAAACTGAATTGTATTGCTTGAATTAACAGGTACAAGATTAGAAAGACAAAGTACAAATGCTTAAGAGCTTTTTCTAAACTTTTAAAGTAAATTGCTTAAAAATTGAGAAATTACAAAGAGAAAATTTAAAAATGAAATCAACAACAGAAAAATGAAGTCCTAGCCTTCTATTTATAGAGGAGGGGTGAAGAGAGGGAAGGATTTCTAGAATGGTCCATTCAATCTCGATCGTTTGATCATTTTAAATTGGTTTGTGGCCGTTTGATGTGTTTAGTGAGGTGTCATGGCCAATGAGCTGCTGCCACGTGTTGGTTTGTGAGTGGGGAGAGTATATGAACGAGATTTATAAGAGAAAAGGGAGCGGGGTGTGGGAAATTTCGGGATTGGGTTGTGGGAATTCTTGGCGGGAAATGCTGTTAGAGTTTGTTAGTCTGTTGCGAATAAGCCGGGTTATTGTTTGAATGTTTGGGATATTGACACAACTCGTCCTTGTAACTTGTCCCGTCCTTTTTAGTGTTAAAAGAGAGTTTGAGAATGGCAATATTGGCCCTTGTGTCTTTCTTTCTCTTTTTCTTCTTTATAAATCACTTTTCTCTTTTGGCAACTCTAGTCCTTGAAACTTCTAACTTCAAAGTAAGCCCTTTAAACTTTGAATACTTGACAACTTTGGCCCTTTGACTTTATCTTGACTCTTTGACTTTCTTTATTTCTGCTGTGTCGGGCTGATCCGGCTGTGATCTCTGGCTGAATTCTCACTCTTGCTCTTGACTCTTTGTCTTTTTCCCGTTTCTTGTTGGTTTTTGATCGTTTTTGCTTCTTTTTGTCTTTTCAATCCTTTCCTGCACAATTGGACACAAAAGCACACATTTTCTATTCTTTTGGCATTTAATTGGCTTTTATTTGGCATCAAGTCCTCTAAGTGGACGCCTAGGATTTGTGTGTTTTAGCCTCAAGGATCTTTGATTCCTTATTATAGTTTAGATAACAAGTTCTAGAAT